>SNQJ01S0000480.1:33897-55396 GCA_010110895.2 Picea sitchensis | reverse complement strand
GGTTATTTCACAGATGGAAGTATTTCAATAAGGTGGTTTAGTATCTAGACTCTTCTTCGGGGGTGTCAAGAATCTTTGATCCTACAAATTCATTAAAGATGGTCAGAAGCGTTTTTTATCTTAAATGAGTCGAGAGGGAAGCTTGAAGTTGTGGAGAAGAAAGAGCATAAACCGAGAGATTTCAGAGTGGGTGAGAGTGCTGATGAAGACCAGATCATACAGAGATCTATGTTGTAATTTGAGAATTACGTGGTTTATTTGTAATGTAATCATTAAGGGAGGGTGTTAGAATTAATGATTAATTTAGGGGTTGGTTGAAGATTTATAGGAGGTTGTTGAGATATTCTCTCAACCTCTCCCTCCATGAGTGGAATCAGTTGGATCTGAATCCAACTATATATATGTGTACTGTGTTGTGTTTAATATAGCAATACAATATTATTTTGTGTAAAATTTTCGTGTTATGGCTGCTCTCTTAAATTCTGTCACTGATTTCCAAAAAAATGGAGATTACTAATCGCAATTTTGCCCTCCCCATCTGATATAAATCAGGCTTCATGCTTCCATTCGCCTCAATTTCGTAGTATGTTGAGTATTTGAATGCAAACTTAGAACCATTGAGCAGAGCATGATTTCTTGGTAGGGTAGAGCACAATTTAGCACGATTTATTGGCAATGTGTGGAAGGTATTTGGACGAGGGTATTGACAAAGTAGAGCACCCTTAAGCAGTAGCCCGATTCTTGGGTAGCACCTGAAGGTATGTGCACAATTTCCAAGAGTCAAGATCCTTTACACATGAAAACATCTTTTCGTACATATTTACATTCCATGTTATAATGAACTAGAACGGTGCTATTATTTTTAGCAAAAACATTACTACTGAATAATAAAAATTCCATGTTATAATGAACTAGAACGGTGCTATTATTTTTAGCAAAAACATCAATACTGAATAATAAAAATCACAGCGTGAATTATTCCAAAGTGATTTAAAGCATTTCATTCATCAACAAAAAAAATTGAATTGAGTTTTGATTGCATCTGGAGTGGGTTAATATACTAATATGGTTTTAAGGGTTTTGGTTCAATTGCTCTTCTATAGTTTCCCTCAGCGATCTAGCAACTTCAAATGTTAATGAAACCATAAAATTGCTTTCCTTTTTTTTGAAAGACGGACTCTTTAACATAAAATTTTAGATCGTTTTAATAAGGATTGAGTTTGGTTTAATGTTTATGGTCTTAAGTCGTCTTTATAGAGGTCAATAAATCTTATCTTGAACCAAAAGCATTCGAGTTTATTCACTTTAAATTAAAACCCAAAACCCAAAATTTCAAGGTGTATTTGCATATGAATTTTGGTGTTTTTTTTTTGGTAAGTGAGTGTGAGTATCTGTATTACTAAAAAAAACTAATATACAAAAAGAGGAACTCCCTGGTTTGCCAAAAGGGAAACCAGCCCAGGGGTTCCGGAGTTGCGTTCTTGGAGATAGCGGAAGGGTATAGCTGGATCTCCACATTGAGAAATCGGTCCAGTCCCATCATATCCAGTTTTGACAAGCTAATCATAACAAAACCATAAAAACACAAGACAACAATTAAGACTGACCCAGGAACATTCACTGATCATTGGCTACCCGGTGCTAGTCCAGGATTATGAGATTCTTCTTTCCGTCTTTCGCCTTGTCCTTGCTCTCCTCCCTCTGGGCCACCGTGTGGGTCTTCCTGATCCGGGTTGGTGCTCCATTCCCATCAACATGTGTGATGTCCATATGATGGACGTAGCACAGGTATAAGTGGAATTGGGCAGCCATTCGCTTCAACTTCTCCTTCTGGTTCTTCTGGTCCTCTACAAATCGTTTTGTACTGGCGTCCAGGTTGTTGAGGCGACTCAGAATTTCTTTTAGCATTTTTTTTTGGGCCTTGTTACCCTTCCGACTGGCAGCTTTCTTTTCTGTGCTCACTTTGCCTATTAACATCTATGTCCGCCATGCCATCTCTACCGTCTTATGGTAGAGGGTTTCCCTGGACTGCGTGGTCCCTGGGTCCGTTATCCAGTCCGCTTCCTGGCTTAGTTCCTCCCAGGCTTTGCCCTTGCGCTTGGCAGTGATTTTCCTCTCCCACCTAGTGATGGTCGCTTGTCCTTTCGGTTCGACCAGCGCCTGGAAGGTGCCCTTGGCATCTCGGGTTGCTTGCTCCATCCCTAAAATCTTCCTATGGCTTGTTGGATTTTCTTCCATCTGGGTCTTTCTTTTGAGGTGCTTTTTCTTCATACGCACCATCTTGGATGGCTTGTGGCGATTCTTTCCCTGAATTCTCCTCCTGTTCCTATCGACCGAAGGGTTCCTTCTTGCCGGGCCCTTGTTTTTGTGGTGGCTTCTGCTGTTGCGCTTTGTCCGAATGCATCTGTTCCTAGTGCTTCACCTGTTATGGAAATTCTCCTGCTGTGGACTTGTCCTTGCAATCAGGGTCTGCTCGTAGAGGTGGTCCTTCCCATCCTTTTTCTTTGTCTCGGTATGTGTGACCATGACAATCCGTCCGTTATCCCTGCGTCAGCCATTGCCCCTGCTCATTGTGTAACCAACTTTTCTCTTCCTCGTACCTGTTCTTGGGAGGGGTGTGACCCTACTGGTGCGTGGTAACATCTTTTGTCTTACGTCACTCACGGCCAGCTGAGTCCCATTTGTATTTTCCCCTGCACTAACCCTGCGCTTATTCCTACTGATGTGACCTTGATGTCGTACCCCCATATGTTGTGTGGTCCGATCCCGCATTGTCACTTGTAATTGGGTGTTGGCCATGAAGATTCTGCTTGGATTCGTCGTGCCCGCCTATTGGCCTTGCACCACTTCTCTCAATGTGATCTTCCGTACTTAAGCTGTCGTCACGGTCTTTTGTCGCTAGTTGTATGCAATCTGTTCTGAATTGACCGTTTGGGATGTTGCTCCAGGTGGTGTCTAACTCTGATCCTTCCTTGCTAACCCCTTCATTAGCAATTATGTCCGCCAGGCCATTCGCTGACCTGCGTACCCAGCGCAACTCCACTGTGTTCATCTTTTGCAGATGTTCCTGGATTTTTTTGCAGGGAGTGTGCCAAGCGCCAGTGTCTCTGGACTTTTCCCACTCTGGTGCCATTTTGGAGTTCCTTCATCATGTTGATTACCAAAGTGGAGTCACCTTCCACGATAGTGTTTGTCATCCTTTCACGGCTTAGAATCTCGAGGCCGATCTTCAGGGCTCCGAATTCCGCTGCGTTGTTAGTTGACTTTCCCATACTCTCGGCGTACAACCGGATTATGTTGTCGCCACTATCCTTGATAACCCCATCCATTCCTGTCATGCTTGGGTTTCCTTTTGCTGCCCCGTCGAAATTCAACTTGAGGGACCCTGCTGGAGGGGGATTCCAGTTGCGCTCACCTAGTTGGAGTTGCGGTGGTCGTCCTATTTGTGTTCGGTTGCGCCCGTCTTTTAGGTGAAAAGCTTCTAGGACTCTAGAGTCCCGACCTGTGAGTTGCGCTTTCCCATTCTTGCAGTTGCGGCTCTGCACCGTTTCTCTTGTCATGGAGATTATTTTTTCTTTGATTTTCCCTTTCGGGAGGCTTTCATTATTGAAGAGGTGTCGGTTCCTTTCTTTCCATAATGTCCATATGATCATCCCCGGAATGAGAGTCCAACATAGATTCACCTCTTCATTTTCGCTGTAACTCTCATTCCAGTTGTTGATGGTTGCGCAGATGTTACCTCGGGTCCTATTGGACTGTCGAAAAATACTTGTCGTCGAGTCCCAGATCTCTGATGTGTAGGTACATTCATCGAGGAGATGATTCATTGTTTCTTCCTTAGCTTGACAGAGGTGGCACCATGACGGACCTATGAAGCCCCTTTTCCTTAGGTTTTCCCAGGTTATAATTCGGTTGTGAAGTACTAACCATTTGAAAAATTTTATTTTTGGCCACTGGGGGCTGCTCTAGAGCTTATCCCATAGTTGCGCTAGGTCTTCTTGGTCTTGGTCCACGATGTAATGTCGGGCTTCCTTCAAGTTGAATTCCCCGCCATTTTTCCGGCCCCATCTTAATTGGTCTTCTTCTTTCGAGACTGCAATTTTCCTTTTCCTCAACTCCTCCTCCACCTCTTTCGGTATGGTTGTGGTCCGATCGCTAGTTTGGGAATTGAGATTGTCCCAGATTCTCCATCTGTTTCGATCTGTTTCTTGCTTCCAATAGTGGTGGACATTTGTTTTGCCTTGCGCGATCATGTCCTGTTGGAGTTCCTCCTTGTCCGGATTTCCCATCTTGGGTTCTTGTTGCCAGGCACCTCCCAGAGTCCGGCTGTTTTACCATTCCTTACTTCCCAGAAGCTATGTGTCTGGACCCAGTTTTTGTTGCACCAAGCTAGGTTCCAGATGGTTGATCCCTCCCTGGTGCCCATAAAATGAATTCAGTCCTGGTCGTTTATGTCTGGGGCATACTTGGCCTTCCAAAGGGTTGCCCACGGGATAGAAGTTTCTTTAACCCATCGCCACCAGAGTTTCACCCCATAGGCTTCGTTGGTTACTTGTGGATCTTGTAGCCCCAGTCCTCCTTTGCATTTTGACTTGCACACCTTCTCCCAAGCCACCAGGGCCCATCTTTTCTTTGTTTCCGCTCCTCGCCATAGGAAGTCCCTTTGGATGGTCCTTATTTTTGTAGTATTCCTTTGGGGGTGGGAAATACAGACATCATATAGGTTGGAATTGCTTGCAGAACCGTCTTGGTTAGTACCAGTCTCCTCGCAAGGTTGAGGGATTTGTACGTCCAGTTTTTCACCCTCTCCTGTAGCTTGTTGAACACTCCTTCCCAAGTTTCCATTTTGTATGCTCTGTCCGTCAGGGGGATGCCCAAGTATTTAGTTGGGAGAGTTTTGCGCTCAAAGCCCAAAATATTTGCCAGGTTCCTTTGGATTGCAGGGTTGGTGTTGAAAAAGTAGATCATCGATTTGGAATGGTTGATCTCGCCTCCCGAGGCTTCCCCAAACTCTTCTAAGATCCTTTTGAACGTTTTTGCTTCCTTGACCGTGGGTATGCCACGGAGTAAGGTGTCATCCACGAACTGTTGGTGTGTGGAAGTAGGGTAGTTTTCGAAAGGTTTGAGGCGTGTTATTTCTCCTGTTGCTGTTGCGCTTTTTATGCTTCGATTGAGACCTTCCATCATCAGGATGAACAGGAAGGGGGATCACGGGTCTCTTTGTCTTATGCCTCTAGTGTGCCAAAAGTGTTTGGTTGGGGCTCCATTTATCAGGAGAGAGTAACTTGTCGTTGAGACTAGGCTGATAATCCAGTTGATCTAATGTTGGGTGAAACCAAAGGCTTCCAGAGTCTTAACCATGTAGTGCCAACTAATTTTGTCATAGGCTTTTGCTAGATCAAGTTGCATTATCATCCCCCCTCTCCTCTGGATTTTCAAAGTGTGGATTAGCTCATGGGCATGGATGATGTTGTCCATGATTTGTCGTCCTTCCACAAAACTCGCATGTTCTTGTGAAATCAGTGTGGGTAGGAGGGGTTTCAATCTATTGGCTATGACTTTAGAGATTATCTTGTAAACCACATTGCATAAAGCTATGGGTCTGTAGTGGTCAGGGGTCCTTGCTTCATTTTCTTTGGGGATTAGAGTAATCATTGTGGCATTTAACGCTTTTAGGATGGAGGCCGACCGTCTAGAGTCCTCCACCACCCTTTAAACATCGTGTTTGACCACTTCCCAACAGGCTTTGAAGAATTCCACTGTGAAACCATCTAGACTTGGAGCTTTCCCGTTGGGCATCTCCTGGATCACTTGATCAATTTCCTCCTTAGCTATGGCTTTGTTTAGGTTTTTATTCTGTTCCTCGGTGACTAGATGAGGGATGTGTTGTGTTATCCTTTGGATGGCCTCCGTTCGGTTTTTGTTGGGTTCCTGGGCTATCGCATGGAAGTGACTTACCAGGGTATTTTCAATCTCCTTGTGGGATTCTCGCTCGATCCCATCTTGATCCTTAATTTTCAGGATTTTGTTGTGGGCTCTTCTGGCAATGGTTGTTCTATGAAAAAACTTGGTGTTCCTCTCTCCTTCCTTTAGCCATCTGATTCGGGACTTTTGGTGCCATAGAATTTCTTCCTGCTAGCATCTTCCTTCCCATTCCTGGGTCATTTGGATCTCTTCCTTTTTTCGGTCCTCTGTGTAGCCCTCTACTATGCAAACTTCCTGGAGTCTTCTCATTTTGTCTTCAATATTTTTCTTCTCTTGGTTTATGTTGCCAAAAATTTCCTTGTTCCAATCCCCGAGCTTATATTTGATGTACTTTAGTTTCTTATAGAGTTTGAACATCCGTGTCCCTTGCTCCGGTTGTTCCTCTCGCCACCACTAGTTGATGTTCTCCTTGAAGGTGGGGTGTACAATCCAAAATTTCTCAAATCTTAATGGTCCATTCTTCGGGGTGGTTGGGAAGTCTGCCTCCAGTTGGACTGGCCAGTGATCAGAACCCCCCCAGGGAAGGATGCTGCAATCTAAGGTTAACCCCTGCATAATGATGGATTCTGACACCAAGAATCTGTCTAGTCTTGTCGCAACCTGATGTTGATTTATCCGTTTATTGTTCCAAGTGAAATGTTCGTTATTGGTTCTAAGGTCCACCATCTTCGGTGTGTATATGAACGTTGAGAATTCTTCCGCATCTCTATTCAATCTCCTGGTGCCTCCTTTTTTTTCCGCAAGTGATGTGATGATGTTGAAGTCCCCTGCCAGGATACAGTGGAGGTTGTTGGAGCGGGCTTTTAGGTCTTCTAGGTCTAGAAGCATTCTTCTCTTTTCCTCTATCATCTGGGGTCCATACACATTAGTGCAATGAATCATCTCCATATTCCCAATGATTTGCATGTTAACCGAAAGTGTGTGCCTGGTCGCCTCAGTTGCTATTAGGTTCATCACTTGTGAGTTCCACAAGGTGAGGATTCCTCCTGCCATCTGCTGTCCTTCGACAGCCAACAACTTGTACTTGCTCCATTGTTTTTTGCTGATTGTTTCCATTCTGTCTACAGTGCATTTTGTCTCTTGGATGAAACAGAGGTCCGGTTGTTCCTTCCTAAGTCTATTTCTAAGAATTCTTTACTTTCGTGGGTTGTTTAGGCCTCTTATATTCCATGTTATAATCTTCATTTAAACATGTGGGGGGGAGTTGGGAAAGAGCTTTTTGATCTTACCTGAGTTTATCGGCAAAGTTCCTAGTTCCTGTAGGGCTACGCTGTTTGATTTCCTGCCTTTTTTCCTTCTTGTCTGCTTGGGTGAGAGTTGCAGTTGTCCTTCACCTACTTTGATTCCTAGGTGTCCTATCTCCCTGTGTGTGCGCTTGAGCCCTCTGGATTTGGCTTCCTCCCGTAGGAGGAACAGGTATTGGATGCGATCTAGTTGCTCTATTGGTACATTGTCTACACCCTGCCTTTTCCATTGCTTCAGTATGTTCGAGAGATTGATCCCTTCCCTTTCCACAATGTCTCTAAGATCAGGATCTTCTGTTCCTACCTCGCTTGGAGTCATTTCCGCGTCTTCGTCTGCCTCCTGCATGAGGGTGGGGGTATCTTTGGTTTCTCCGTCCATAGGAGTTGCACTACCCCCTTTTCCCATCTCCTTTCTTGGGCTATCTATATCCTCATTTGTTGCTTGTTCCTTGGCTTTTTTAGCTTTTGTCTTTTCCTTTCCTCCTTCCTCCTCTTTGTTGGTGTTGTCCCGTCCTTCTGCTTTATTCCTGGCCTTCGGATTGCTCCCTGTTGGGGTTTTACTTTGTTTCTTGTTAGCTCTGTTCCCGTGGTTTGGTTTTATAAACCCATCTTCATCCTGTTGTAGTTTGGTGTTTTCTGCTTCTTGTTTTTTCATGATCGGACATTCTCTGATTAGGTGTCCATGTTCGTGACATCTCTTGCATCTGAAGGGGATCTGCTCATAGTCAATGTTTTGTATCCATTCCTCATCCCTGAATTCTAGGCTTATGGCTTCTGGGAGTGCCCCTGACACATCCATCTCTATGCAGATTCTTGCATAGGAGGTGTATCGTCCTTTTAGGGTTGCTTCTGATGTCTTCACGCATTTTTCCAGTTTGTTCCCTATTGCTTCAAAGGTGGAAGGTAGCCAGTAATCTAACGGCAAGGAGTAAAGTCTCAGCCATACAGGTACATTTTTGAAAGTTTCTTTCTCTGGGGAGAAGTTTTCCTTCCATGGTCGCATGTACAGTCATGCTGAGGCGTGGAAGTATGCCCCCCCTCAAAGATCTTATCCCTATCTTCTAGGTTCATGAAAACTGTTGTAAAGAAGCCTTTCGAGCCCAGGTGAAGATCCACTTCTCCGCTTGGCTTCCATTGATATTTAATCCAATTGCGCAACGTTCTTTCTGTGGGCCACAAACCCATAAACTTGCAGATTAGCGCATGCGTCTTCATCTGGTCCCTGTAGAGTTGCGTTTGCGGATTGTCCAGTATTACCTCAGGTATCATTGTTGTCTTTGGTTTACATGGGTTGCACCCTTCTGCCCCATTGGGGCTCATCGTTTCTTGCGCAACATTCTGAGTTTCTCTGGCTTCTTCCCCCATGCCATCGCTTTTCCTCTGGTTGCTTTCTTGACTCTTTTTCGGTTCTAATCTTGAGGTGCTTGTCATTGGTGCCTTGAAACCTACGCCTCGTGGGCCTTTCCCTCTGTCTACTACTACCTGCTTGTATGAGGGGGTTCCATTACCGCCCCCCTTGGTAGTCATGCTGTCCTCTGATGTGGCCGCGACTACCAAACCCTAGCTTGTAGTTGCTCCAGTCTCCTCCGCAGCAATCAACAGTGCTTATGAATTTGCTGTTGCTCAGGCATGTAGTTCTAATTGTGTAGCTTTATCATTCTAAGTTTTAAGTCTTCTATTTGCTGATTCATTTTGGTTTTCAAATGTTCCCATTTGACTTTGCAAGTGCGTGGCTCCCACCATTGGATAGCATATAGTGGGTAAACTCATTTAAATAAAGAATAAGTAACATTAATACCAGTGAGAATTAATTATAGAAAAACCATACACATGCAATATCAATATTTAGTAAATTAAAATGTAGAATATTTAAATTATTTTTTTATTCAAAGAAAAAATTCCTAATTTTATATCATGGAGTTGAGAAACAAAATTATATTCGATATGAGCTTAAGCACCCATGAAAATTAAAATTCAGTATGTGCTTAAGCACCCACAAAAATAGAGTTGTCAACTTAACAATTCATATGTTCTGTTTATCAACTCTACACCTATCTCAGAAAACAATAATGAAAACTGGTTTAAGATTTACATCATCATACAAAAAGCAAGGAATCTATTCTTGAAACATCCATATATCCCACATATATGCCACCTATTGATTAGAAAGAAGCTACCATCAGACCAGAAATAATATTTCCATCATTACAAATCAAATAAGATAGACACTGGCCCAAGCATAGGTCTTGTAAGCTAACACCACAGACTTGGTGGGGGGTTGGTCCCCCACCTCTGACCTCCATCTGTAGCACACCAAGTTGACTTGAAGCATCTGATTTGAAGCAATAGCTTGAGAAATGTTGAGTAACTAAGATAATCTGTTCCAGCAAGGGCCTCAAAGTGATATTTTGGAGCCTAAAGTCCCTTGAATCCATTCAATGACTAGTCTTGAATCCCACATCACACCAAGTTGACTTTAACATCTAATTTGAAACAACAGATTGAGAAATGCTTAGCATCTGAGACAATCCATTCCAGAAAGGGCCTAAAAGTGAGATTTTGGAGCCTAAATTCACTTGAATACATTTAATGACTCTTATTGAATCCCACATGACATACAACTTTTCCATATTTTTTCCTAATGTCAACTCAACCCAATTGTTTGTTCCATGGCTTAAGGATAGTTTGAAAGAAAAATAATTTCCATCAGGAAAATACAAGACACCTCTAGCCCCACATGGTCTTTGGTTGCCTTGGTTGGCACCATCAAAACATCCCCAAGCATAACACTTGTCCAGCTCCAGAGGATTGCAAATTATGGCATCCCTCTGAACAACAAGTTGTTTTAAATCCTGATAGATATATTTGATGCTATGGAATATTTCCATAGAACAAAAGAATTTGCCCCGAAACAAAATAATTTTCCTTTCAAGCAATCCACAATGCCCAAGCAACAACGCATGGGAGAGCTTTATGATCCACTACAGTAGGATCATTCAACTAGTTCTTTAAGTAGTCAACCAAAGAATTACCACTGGACCACTGCCCAACTTTTCCAATTAAGCATAATATCTCCTTCCATACTTCTTTAGCACATGGACAGTGAAATAGTATGTTATTTGTCCTTTTACTCATCTAGATTTTTATTTTTTGTCTTTCCTTTTTAAAGCATTATTTAAGCACTCTTGCATTACTATTGTTACTTGATGTATCTTTGAGTCCCATTAACACAATTTTGTAATTTGTTGACATTAATGCAATTTCTTTATATATATATATACACTGATATGATGTCTTTTATTCATGTATCGTTTAAGTATTTGGCAATTTATTTTGGGTACTCATTTTTCACTATTTTTTTTCTTAATAGAGATGATTGTAAAAATATTAATTCCTAGGATGTTTATATATTTTTTCTTGATTTATTTCTGCAAATTTTTACTATGTAAATCAGTGGAGGAGGTTAGGTATATCATTTAACATGGCCGCCTTTATGTGAATTTCGAACTTATAAATCTGCGTGTGATGTGCATTGTAATTTGAATGATGGTTTGAATTCCTTTTATTGACTATGAATGTGTTGGTATGCATTATGAGTGGGAACTCTGGTATGGTCTGTGTGAGAGATTAGAGGTATACAGTATCCATAAAGTATTTCTCCTCTATATTTTAGAAACTACCTAAAGGTAGGTCATACGATATTTTTAATGTCTTATCTTTGACTACAGAAGAATATACATTTTTCACCAAATGTCAATTCATGTGTACTATTGAAATTTGATTTAGGTCATCATGACTTGTCCATAGAGATATTTCAAAAATTAATTATTATAAATAAATAAAATTAACATAAATACGAGGCATTTTGATATTTGACTCTGTTCATGCACTCATTCTTATTGTGTTCCAATTGGCATTTAACGGTTTCCCTTGAATTTTGATTGCTCTTTCTCGACTTTGTTTTCTACAAGCACATTCAGGAAAAATAAAAATGGTCAATGTGGAAGATTGAAAAAGTGAAGTGATTAGCACAGGTGCCATGATTTTCCAACTCTTACACAAACTAAATTAATCATAAATGAATTGTACTATGAATTTACATGTTTTTCAGAAATCAACATTCTATGATATTTTTTTTATTTCCTTTGTAAAAGAAAAAACCATAGTGTGTAGAATCTAGATATCACAAGTTAGTATGTATTATCATCTCAGAATCATTTAGCTACTAATGATATGCTTTGATAAAAGCACACCCAAGAGGTTGGTTCATGCCTTAAACTCTGGGTTCTTATTCTTTTTCAAGTTAGTAATTTTCTCCACTATTATATTTTTCTTATCTTAAAGAATTTGAACAAATTTTGCATCGTGTTCAATATTTAGAATTGGACATGATGGTTTGGGAGAAATAAGAATTATTTTCGTTTTCAATATCTAACAAAAGCTGCAACTTTCCAAAGCTTGTTCAGAGTAGTGTTGATTTTTAGTTCACAAAGAGGTTGGTTCATGTCTTAAACTACGAGTTCTTATTCCTTTTTCAAGATAGTAATTTTCTCCACTATTCTATTATTCTTAACTTAAATAACTTGAATAGTTTTGCATCGTTTTCTGTCTTTAGGCTTGGACCCAATGTTTTGGGAGAAACATGGATTATCTCAGTTTTCAAGATCTACAACAGACTGCAATTTCCAGAGTCCGTTAGAGCAGCATGAACATTGAAAGTTATTGTAGTTTCATATTGCAGATTAAAATTACTTGACATTTTGTGTACTGATCCAACTGGTGATTTTTGAATTTTTAGATTGTACTCTGCATCAAGTGAAGTTTTCATATCTTTGAGCTTTCATTTTGGACTTCTTTGTGTATATTCTTACTTGCAATAGGGATATTCATATCTATAGTTCGAGCAGTTTACTAGACTTGAGCTTTCCATTTGTATTTCTTTTTATTTCTCCAACTTGACAAAACAATTTCCCCCTAGTTTTGAGATTGCAACTTGGATTTCTAAACATACCCATATGTATGTTACTAATCTTTGGGCTTGGTTTTTGAGTTCCAGCCATGCTTCCATCAATATTTTTTGATCTTTGAGGTTCTAGAATCTAATTGTTTGGTCATGTGAAATTAAGTTTTGTTTTAATTTAATCTTGCATATTCATGTGATGTCTACATGAATCATCTTTTCCTTTTTGACCAGCAACTTCCGTTTCAAGGAATTCCCCAATGAATATAATCTTACAAGTTTTCAACTTGTTGCTTAGATTTTTAGCTATGTCCAAATGAAAATCTCATAAATTCTTGAGCTTGCTATTTGGATATCTTAGGTTTCCCAAATGAATGTTGGTGAAATCTTCATAGCCTTGAGCTTGCAATTCTGATTTCTTTCTGCATACTCTTAATGCCCAAATCATGGTTTTGTTTAGTTAACAACATGCAACAAGGGTCTATGTAGCTTTGAGCATTTTACTAGACTCGAGCTTGCCATTTGGACTTGTTTCTATTTCTCTATCTCGACCAAATGTTTTTTTCCACCATTTTTCAGCTTGCAACTTGGATTTCTAAACATACCCATGTATTTTGCTATAGTTTTGGGATAGGTTTTGAGATTTCAGCCATGTCTCGATCAATATTTTTCGAGCTTTGAGATTCTAATTCTCTGGTCATGTGCAATTATTTTTTTTTATTTTTAATTTGAGCTTGCATATTCTTGATAATCTTCTAATTTCCCAGCTCCCTTCTTAGATTTCAAACCATGTCCAAATCAAAATCTCACGAGGTATTGAGCTTGCTATTTGGATTTCTTAGGTTGTCCACATGATTGCTACTTTCATTTTGGGCATTCTATTTGGAATTCAGATATCTAACCATGACCGAATGGAGTTATTTTAGTTTTGAGATTGCAAGTTAGATTTCTAGTCATGGCTAAATAGATATTTTTCAGTTCTGAGGTTGCAATCTAGATTTCTAGGCAAGCCCAAATGAATGTTGTTTTGCTTTTGAGCCTCTAGTTTAGATCTCTATAAATGACTTTATGAAATATCATTTTTAACAGTGGCTTCTTTCTATTTGAGTGATAATAAGCCATGCTCAAATGGGTCCTTTCCTTCCCTATAGACCTTTATTATTTATTTTGAGTTGGTGAAGTTCAGGCCTCAAATGTAAGTCCATGCTTATTAGGCACATAATGTAAATAATTTTTCCATATAAATGATCTGTTCATTCCAATAAATATTAAAATCTATTGTAGTTTCCTCTTGCAAATTATAATTGTTTGACATATTCTGCAATGTCTCAATTGTTTTTTTTAGTTTTTAGCTTACAATCTGCATTAAGTAAAGTCTTCATAGCTTTGAGCTTGCAATTTAGACTTCTGTCTGTATCATGGTTGTGTTTAGTTAATAACTTACAAGAGGCTTGTCTATATTTTTGAGCAGTTTAAACTTTACCATACCTGACCTTTCCATTTGGATTTCCTTCTATTTCTTTAGCTTCACAAAAATGTTTATTCCCACTAGTTATGAGGTTGCAACTTGGATTTCTAAACACACACATAGTTAACAACTTGCAAGAGGCTTGTCTGTATTTTTGAGCAGCTTACCATACTGGAGCTTGCCAGCTGTAATTCTTTCTATTTCTGTAGCTTCACAAAATGTTTATTCCCACTATTTCTGAGGTTGCAACTTGGATTTCCATGGGCCTAATGGTTAAGAACATGTGTTTCCTCCTAAGAGGTCACAAGTTCAAATCCAGAGGGGCGTAGGGTATGTATACCTCCGTAGACTTTACCAGTTAAGTCTCTGAGTGGAGGGGGTCTCATACACCAATTTGGTGTCTGGCTTGGCCGTGACCTTAAAATATATATATATATATATATGAAATCAGCGACAAATATTCCCCACATTTAATGGATGGGTTAATCCTTTTCAACATACCTGGGAATAATCAAGTGGCATGCTCATTATGGATCTGCCTGGCAAGTATTAATATGTGGGGACCTCATTTAGCCTGGATGTCACTCAAAAGAAGACCAAATTAGCTACATTCAAAGCATATAAACTTACCTTTATATATGGCATTATGGTTTTGGGCTTGGTTTTAAGATTCTAACCATGGCTAAATCAATATTTTTTAAGTTTTGAGGTTATAATTCTCTGGTCATTTGCAATTAATTTGTGTTTAATACGATCTTTCATGTTCATATGAAACCTATATGAATACATTGAATAGCCTTTTGTTTTTTGATCTTTCACATTCCATTTTAAGGAATTCCCTAATGAATATAATCTTCCAAGTTCCCTGCTTGCTGCTTCGATTTCTAGCCATGTCCAAATGAATATCTATTGAAGTCTTCAACTTGCTATTTAGATTTTTTTGTGTGTCTAAATGGAGGTTTCTTTAATTTGGGTTTGCTATCTAGATATCAAGTCATGGACAAATGTAATTGTTTTAGTGACATAACTATTCAAACTGTTCTTTATGTTTATTGCCAAAGCAAACATTGTGCAAATCTAGATATGAGTTGATAAAATTTATTGCATTTAATTCATGTTTTGATTGCTTTATGTGAAAAGATCTGGGCTGCAAATGCTTTCATTGGATGATTAAAAGAATGTACTCTATATTAGCATTGATTAAATGGTATCCCTCTTAACAAGGAGATGCATGCCTGGAGCATAGGTGGGATGTTAACCAATATTTAAGACATCTATTCTTAAATTAATGAATATATTTTCTCAATCTTTGAGGTTGATAGTCTGAAGGTCTTCTTGTGTGGATTATTTTTGTTGGTTTGAGATCCTATCATGCATAACGATGCCTTTATGATGTTGTAATTATTTGTAGGCATACCTTTAACTTGTGATTTTAAATGAGGCTTTAGTAATGGGGGTTAGGCTGACCTATAGTTTTCCCTAGATCTCACGGCATTTTATTTTATATTTATAGAATGGGAAAACTGAGGATCAAGGGAAATAGAATGAGTTTCTAATCTTTCTTGGAAATGATTCCTATATCAAATATTACAACACATATATCAGCTAACTGTTATTTTTGATATAGTCTCTGTTAATTTTT
The DNA here is from genome assembly GCA_010110895.2 of Picea sitchensis. Taxonomy (NCBI): domain Eukaryota; kingdom Viridiplantae; phylum Streptophyta; class Pinopsida; order Pinales; family Pinaceae; genus Picea; species Picea sitchensis. The sequence goes on along the minus strand of SNQJ01S0000480.1, from coordinate 40,097 downwards.
GTCAACTGTAGGTCTTGAACTTAGACAAAATATTGCTCACTCTTGCATTGGAAACCAAATTTAACTTTGCTTTATTGCATAAAAATATCTTTAGTTTGTAGTTGTCTAGGTCTCTGCATTCTAGTGCGAGACTTGAACCTACATGTAGCATTGTTGCTAGCATATGGAGATTCATATGGGTACTAACATGGTTTTACTTATGAGAGTTGTACATCTAGAATTTCACCTATATAGGATGTCCTAGATGTATTGTTTGTGTTGTGGCATCTCATCATGTTTTTTGTGAAATCAGGTTATAGACGTGCTTATGAATCTCTAGAACTCACCTATGTCGTATGATGGTCCAACGATAAGATACATGCAAGACCCCCTCAACATATGTTCAATAAGAGGCACTTTCCCCAAGATGTAGCCTCCTAAAGATTTCGAATGTTCAAGAGATTCATGCTAATAAGCTTTGGAATGAGGAAGGTCTACCTTAATATAACTACATTTTTTATAATATCAAAGGTTTTGAATGTGCCATCTATCCATTTTTTCCCAAGGCATTCCTCTTCTAGTCATCTCTTCATTTCTAGGCATGACGTACAGGTAGAAGCTTTGATGTCTGGATGTGTTACTATGATTGCTTACACATTTGGGTCAAGACAACTACCTTCTTCTGTGCTGACCTTATACCTCTCTCAATAAGATTGATCTTATTGTGTGCCAAAGTCTGCTATAGGACTACAACATGTTTCAAAAGCTATAATTACAGCATTCCTATATAATGATTTCATGCCTTCATCACTGCTGCTTTCAAAAATACAGCCAACAAGACTGCCTTCTGGGATTGACTTGGAACAACACTAGGAGAATCCTTTGACATTCAAACTTTATTTGAGATTACACTAAGATAAATTAGCTGAAGTTAATAATTGGGATCATGACAGAAAAACAGGATCTAAGTTTTATCTAGAGACAACTTTGTTTTTTAGTTTCTACATACTTCGATAAACATTCAATTCCTTTCACTTGAGTATATTTCTTGAACAATTTCTGTTCTTTGGACATTAGTGACACATATCAATTGTCTATCCACAATTTCAACCTCATCTAACTTTTTCCCTCTTCATTAGTCTTAGTCATGCTTTTTGACAGGTTAGCAATTTATCCTTACGAATTTTTTTTTGCACGAGCTCTTATTTCTTGCCAAAAAAGCCTTGTGTAGGATTTTTTAAGATATCTTTATTTACTTTGTAGATGGAGTGTATTGTTTGTCCAGGAGTCTATAGACTAAGACTGAACAAGTCCCTAATTCCTTGAACTGTAACCCAACAATGAGAAGACAAATAAAAGGATTTTTCATGGAAATAAGAATGATTGTCTAAGCAAATTGAAATAAGTATTCTGTACTTTGGTTAGAGTCCTCAGCATTAAGCGCCATTTTTTTTCCATGGAAGTTAGAAACTAATATCTGAACTTAAGTAGACCCTTAAATATCCTAAACTCCAAACCATAAACCCAGAAATAAGATGACAAATAAAGTACTTTCATCGGCCTTATCATAGTGGCATTTTAACAAAACAAAACTAAACAAGGATTTGGTGTTCCCGAGTTCTCAAATCTTGGTCTCTCTTTTGGAATGAATTTTGTACCAATAGATGGGCATGGTTCAAATCCTTAAATGGTTTTCCATGGCTGACCTCCCCCGTCTAATGGATTATATACCCATGGTGGGCCAAGAATGATGGTTCAAGGTTGAAGTTTAGGTGGTAATGGTCCAATTGCAATGATTGGAGTTTGGAAGAATTCACTTTATGGGCAGGCTAGGAGCTCTTGGATGTCCAAATAGATCAGGTATGCCCTTTCACCTCCCGCAAGTTGGGAATGGTAGTAGTGGAAGGAAAGATCCAAAAAAGTGCAGAAATGGGCATAATACTGATAGACCATTGGGTACGGATTAAATGATAAGTTCAAAGGCTTAGCAGATGCACATTGCTGAGAAAGATTTGGAAGTTGAGACATCAAGACATCAATATCAAGATGGATTTAGAAATAATCATTATGCTACCACCATGCCCTTTACTTGAAGCTTCTTCAATTTTGGCTTCATAACCTTACTTTGTAGTTAGGATTCTTACTTTGTAGTTAGGATTCTAGTTGCTTTATTTATGGACAAAGTTTATTTTGAACATAGTCACCATGCCTTAGTTAATGATTTTGTTGATTAAATCTTGTTTGAAAATATGATTTGAACCTGGGTTCAATAACCTTGGGAGACTTACAAATGGCACATCAAAAGTATCTAGAATATGACGAGGATTCCCATGTTCACTTTAGGGAGGCCTCGAGTTGTAGCAAGGGCTATGGGTTTGCTAGAATATCTTGGTAATCTTCTTGCATTAGAATGAAAACTTCCTTTTTGAGACTTACGCTTCATTGCATTGCTAGTTTCGGTCAAATTCCCGGGGATTAATTCAATACTTGCACTTTTTGGAAAGGCTCGTTGAACCCTAGGGAAATTTGTCTATCATGACCTCAATAGGGCTTTTCATCCCAAACTAAATATACACATCTATGTTTAGGTTAATCTTTATGGGAAGTCAAAAGATTCTATTGATATCTAGGTTCGTGAAGTAATTCTTCACCAACCTATGCTCGTTGAACCCTAGGGAAATTTGTCTATCATGACCTCAATAGGGCTTTTCATCCCAAACTAAATATACACATCTATGTTTAGGTTAATCTTTATGGGAAGTCAAAAGATTCTATTGATATCTAGGTTCGTGAAGTAATTCTTCACCAACCTATGCAATGTGTTTTCTATTGTCAGAGTCTTAATCATTGTATCTAATACTATCTTAAAAATCCCACTTGCAAATCTATAGTAGTCAAGATGGCTAGATTGTGTATTAGAGGAAAATTGCTTCAAAAATGGGCTTCTTAAGGAAATTATAAAATAATAATTCATGTGTGCCACATTAAAGTTGTTTATGCCACATCACATTGCCATTTAAGCTAGGCTAATTTAGAATTATGAGATGAGAGTTAAAAATATTAATTGGAAGTTTAGATTCTTGTGTATAGACAATAAATGATAATAAATATCACACAATAAATAATTACTATTATTATATAATATGAAAATAGAATAAATGATATATCATTAATATATGATAATAATATATAATATAGTCATAAAATAATAAGGCGTTGTCTTACAGTTCTACGTTTTGGCATTCAGTGGCATTCGATGATACAAATCTATACGAAATCACAATTTTATGTTGTTTAAATTGTATTTTTGAATGCATAAATGGATTCAATGTGTTGAAAAACCCTTGGGCACTAGGATTATACAAAATTAACCACTCTAATATGTAGATCCAAGAAATAAATATATTAGGATTATAGGATTATACTACTATGAATGAATGTGAATGTGGCAACATTACAATAAATATATAATATAGTCATAATATAATATCAATTAATAATTATAATAAAATAATATTATAAATTCATACACAAGAACATGTCAATAAATACTACTAATAATAATAATCTAATTTTAAGGTCACGATCAAGCCATAAATCAAATTGGTGTATGAGATCCCCTTGTTTGTGGGACAAGCTCCTCCGCCCAATGATTTAATTGGTAAAGTCTACGAAGGCATAAATACCCTACCCCCCTCTGGATTTGAACTTGTAACCTCTTGGGAGGAAACGCATATTCTTAACCCTTAGGCCCACATATTCTTAATTATATCATATTATATTATAATACAAATGTGAACGTGGTTGATGTATTAGAGGATATACTTATCCATTTTTAAGGTCACGACCAAACCAAACACCAAATTGGTGTATGAGACCCCCTTGTTTGTGGGATAAGATACCCCCTCTATGCAACGATTTGACTGCTGAAGTCTACAGAGGTATACATACCCTACCCCCTTTGGATTTGAGTTTGTGACGTCCAAGGAGGAAACATGTTCTTAACCATAAATAAATGATAATATATATCATACAATAAATAACAAAAGTATTAATAGTATAAAATATTCCATATTAACTATTTAAAAGATATTGAACATATCCCAAGGCGATCTTACCAAGATCTTAACTAAGTTGAAGTGTACATATGGTTAAATATTGTCAAATAGAAACATAACACATAATCATCATTGACTTTTATATGTCCATCTCAACTATTATGGTTGACTCAATTCTTTGAAATTCTATTGGTTATTGAATTTCAAACTCAACAAGCATGGTTTTTCTTATAAGGCCTATTTTTGGAGCAAATTTCCTCTAATGAATACAAGGAGAGGATTTGATGTTGGTAAACAATCCTTGTTCCAGGATACCTCTCAACATGTAAGGTCCACCTTAAGAACTAAAATCCAATATTAGGGTGGCTCTAGTGGCACCTAAGGGGGAAACCTTTGGTCTTAAGAGTTTTCAGTGTCAAAGCAATACACTCAAGCAAGCATTGTTGGCATCACCTTTGTTACACTCACATCAATGTTTCAGGCAATTACTTCACTCAATCCAATCCATCAATGTTTCAAGCAATTACTTTTCAGATAGGCTTACCCACCTCAACCTTCTTTCAAATTTGATTGCCCTTAATGTTAGTAACAATTCCTTCACTGGTCCAATTCCAACAGTCATTTGTAGGAATTTGAACTCAATCAAGATCCTTGATTTCTTGGTGAGTGAATTTAAGGGACCCCTTGGTGAAGCGTTGCATGAATGTGGGGTACTTGAGGAGTTTGGAGTGGGTTTCAACAACCTAATGGGATTTCTTCCAAAGTATCTATATAATATATCATCTCCATTGAAGCTCTCTATGCTTGACAACAATTTTTCTAGAGTTCTAAAATTTGATATTGGGTACATGTCAATTCTTACCATTTTGCCTTTTTATGGCAACAACTTCACATGAAATCTTCCCCTGGAGTTTGGAAGGCTTGAGAAGTTGGAGCAACTTGTTCTCTATAGAAATCAGTTCAGTGGGTGGTTGCCAACATCTTTATCTCATTGTAACAGATTGCAAGTCATCAACCTGAGAAACAATTCTCTGAGTGGAGAGATCAATCTTGATTTTGAAATATTTCTTGACTTGATTTCTCTTGATCTCGCTAACAATCAGTCAACCAATCACCTTCCACCTACTTTATTGGCCAAAATAAAAATCAAGTCATTAAGCCTGTCATAAAACAAGCTTGAAGGTCAAATCCCACAGAGCATGGCATCTCTTATATTGTTCACCTTTTTCTCCATCTCAAACAATAGCTTGATAAATATTAGAAAATCCCTTCAGGTATTGGACCTTTCCTGTGTTAGGTACTAGATGTATTATAATATACAAAAAACATAAATATTGCAGCAAATACAAGCGGAACAATAGAATGTAGTGAATCACAACACCAAAAATGATACTTTTATTGATAGGAAACAATGTTCACTTGCCTCTTCGAGGGGGCAACCTCCAACAATGCTCTATTATGATAATTCTCAAGACAACACTTTCTCATGCCTCCTACTTTGATTTATACTAATTCTATCTTCTAAAGAAAATTCTAGAGGAAGATCTTTCTAGAAGTGAAAGCTTCTATTAAGTCTTCTTACATTAGATTTGTTCACATTATTAAATAGGCCTTATTAACTATGTAACACATCCACTATCATAATTTAAATTTTTTGGGTTAATTTCCCACAAACTTGCCTTAGCGAAATGCCAATCCCTGGTTCACCTATCGGGATTCAGGGTTTCAATTGTCAAAACTCATTCACCCCCATGACTCGTGATCCTGGGAATCCCGATGCGCTCCTTACGCATTAAGTCCCCAGGCCAAGCCTGTGGTTTACTGCCTTTACGACCGTGGTCTTACCTTCTGTACGAGCTACTCCTATCGGAGTTTCGGGATTTCCGTTGTCGTAATTCACGAGTTCTCAGAACTCGCAGTTCTCCGATCCCCGATATGCTCCTAATGCATTAGCCCTCTATGCTATACAGTAGTCTATGTGACCACTTACCATGAGACCACCGCTGTATAACCTCCCATTGGGGCTACGACGTTTGTGATGACGCAAAACACATGTCCACGGGAATTGCGAATTCCCGATTCGCGACGCGCCTTTCTGATCACGCTAGCCCCACTGGTTTAGCCCCTGGTCCACATGACCAACTCCGTGATCACTACCTTGTC
>SNQJ01S0000480.1:4132-32014 GCA_010110895.2 Picea sitchensis | reverse complement strand
CTTACCCAAACGGGGCCCACATGACTTTTGGCGCTTCATCTCCTAGGGTTAGGTTTTTGGATGTCTAGGGTTTTTGTCATTTCGGTTTATTTTAAAAAGGCCTTCAGAGCCTCATTGTAATCATCTTCTTGCGAATGCGAGTAGCCGTCACATCTCTTCTCAAAGATAAGTTGCCACCATTCTAGCGAGTCTCACTCTGTATTTTTACAGTCTCTGTACATTTCTTTCATTAATAGAAATTGTGTATTACTGTATATCTGTGTTTATGGTTGCATCTCTGATACATTTCTGTTATATTATTGAATATTTGCGATATCTCTGTGCATTTCTTTGTTATATCTCATCTTTCATTTCGTGCTGAAAATAATCCGGATCAACAACACCAAAAATGATACATTTATTGATAGGAAGCAATGTTCACTTGCCTATTCGAGATTATCATCATGAAGAGATTATCTCATATTGGTCATGCACAGGGCTATGCTAGTGTTGATATGACCAAGGGTAATGATTCATTCACTCACGGGGCTTTGCTAGTGGTGAATAGCCTAGGTGTAGTCCTTCTTCTGTCAAGGAGTGGATGGAGTTGAGATGCTATCACATGCATATTCCGGGATGGAATGCATGTGCGAAGATGGAACATCAACATGGTTCATGAAGACAACCTTTCTATGACAGAAGAAATCCACGTATGTATAATGCCTCCCTCATTGAGAAGGAGTGTTGGAGATTTGCAACTTTGGGCAGTCATTCTCCACAAAAAAATTACAAGAAGACCCATCTACACCATTACAGAAGCCCAGGAAGAAGTTGAAGACCCAGGAAAAGAAGTCGGTCCCACAGGAAAAATAATAATAAAATTGAAGACCCAGAAATAAGAAGTCGGCCCCAAACTAGCGCCCAGATCAATATAAATACAGGGCCGACTCATTTCATTTTGAAAGTCAAACAACTCCTTCTACAGTACGCACAAGGTAGTTGCAACTGTAGTTTTGGCAGTTTCACTATTTTTGGGTTATTGGTTATCTTGGAGAGTGTGCCACACTTGGAGAAGCTCTTGCTTGGTTATTCTTGGTCATATTATTGAGGAGCTAGGTCTTGGTGATGCTAGCCTTGGGGAGGATCTTCTCTATATGGTATTTTGGCTATTGATGGTGATGTATAGGTAATATCTTGAACTGAATTCTTCTAGAGAAAGGTTGTTGGGTTTTCTCCCAAGTTTGGGTTTCCCAGGATAAACTCTTGTGTCTATTGTGCATGGTTAATATTTATAGATCTTGTTATTTCCGCTGCATTGTTATAGTTGAGATTTCCAGTGTATAGTTATTCTATGATAACTATTGTATGAAAGTGAATCTTGTTATTAATCATAATGCAATAACTATCAAGAGTTGAGAATCAGATTAAACATCAACAAACTTGCATTTTCTGGGTAGGTCAACCAAGATCTAACCCCAATCTTGTAAAGTTTTGGATTTGTTTTCTTTTCAAAATTTCATTTGTTTTTGTGTTGCGGTTGTGTTGAAGTGTTTTGTAAGAGAAAACAATGGTTTTGGGGGTAAGCATGCACGTTGAGGTACACAGAAAGAAAGAAAGAAAGAAAAAACCCTCCTCTTCCTTCATAACATTTGCTATATGTTTTGCATTATCTCACTTGGTTGAAAATTACTTTATTAAATCATAGGTCTCGAGTTCAAGACTTTCTTTAAATTAAGTTACTTTTTGAAAACGTTTATACAACTTTAAGTTATCCACTTAAATTATAAAAGTGAATCTCTATAAAGTAACTTTAATGAGAGTATTGTTCCCCTCCCTTATCAATCCATTTCTTCCAAATTGAAATATATGTTTATAATCCCTTTTTTTATTTCATCCATATCATAAGGTCTCCTTATATATTTAACAATTGAGGCTACCCCATTAGTAAGTTTGCATTTTCACCGGGAAAAAAACGTCACATATTAATAGGTGGTGATCACTTTTTATCCTGAAGCGAGGCTTTAAATGACATAAGTAACGTGTCTTCAATGAGCTAGAATTTGAAGAATTAACATCCTTTGATACCAATGATGTTGGAGTTACCATCCAAAAGGTGTGGCTCCACAAAGTTCTTGAAGTCAAAAAATTCATCAATTAAATATGGGACATAGGAATTATAATCTTCACGTGTCCTATTAGTGTCCATTATCTCTAACAACAAATATATGTCTTTTCACATTAATTTCGTTGATAACCTCTTGCAAGTTTGATATATGTCTTCATGTGTGTTGTAATGTCCCTTTCCAAATGATCTCTCCAGGAGATTGATGAAGTAGCGTAAGTGATTCCATAGGCTATAGTCAGTGGAAAAAAAGAATTAATTAATTATTTAATGTCTAGAGAGCGGAAAAATAATTTATTAAAAGTGACATTGAGTAGTTAATTAAAAAGAGGAGTTTTAAGTGACTTAAAGTTTATAAAGTCACTTTACTTTATTAAAAGGGTAAAAGGGTCAAAAAAAGGTCAGTGAAAAGATAAAAAAGAAATGAGGGGCGCCCTCTTTCATTATTCACTTGTTATTTTCTAAAATCAAATTTGAGAGAGCTCTTGTGGCTTTGACTCTTGGGACGAAAACCCTAGAGAGTTTGGAGATTGGTTTTGGTGGTGAGACTATCCACCCTAGTTGGTCATTGAGAGGAGATAATCCAAATCTTCTTATTGTGCTTCAATGTGGTGGAATTTATCTTCTTGTAGCTAAGATTTCTTAGTGGGTAACTGAGTTTTATCTCTTGGTGGTTGAGTTTTCATGAGCAGAGGTCGACTTAGCTTGAAAAAGGCGATTTTATGTGTGTGGTTGCATTTTGGTATTTGTGGGCAACATCTTTCTTAGTTGGGGGTTGATTTATTTGTGGGTAGCCTTTCTTTCTCAAAGGAGGCATCGATTCTTGCAGTGTTGGAACCATTTTTCCTTAGAGGAGGGTCGAGTTCACTTGCATTGTGGCGAACTCTTTTGCTGGGTAAACTCTTACTGTTGTTGTGGCCAAACTCTTGGCTTGAAAACGAGTTATCAGAGTGTTGGGCACATTACGACCATGGAGGACTGAGTTCGATGTTGTTTGGGGGCATATTCATTGTCATAAATTAAATTGTCTATTGTTGTACCTATTTGTGTGTGAACAAACCTGTTGCTTGAGATAGTTTATTTATCTCACAACAGAGCCATTTCGACTTGTGGGTGTTCTTGCTGAAATTGTGGGCACATTTTGGCAACCACCCACAATTACATTCGCTTCAGAAATTATAGTGATAACCTACAACAAGTATATCGGGTTCATTATTTGTAATTTGTTGTACTGTGTGTTGGGCTTAAATGTATTGCACCAGTCACAAATAATCAATGCAATAAATCTCTTTGAGTTTGCAATTGGTATTTTGTTCATTGTACAATTGAGACTAGAAATTTCATGCAATTTGTTGGACAGAATGTTGGGTATGCAAACTATTTGATAAAATGTTTATATCAATAAACTAAAAGAAAACCCAAAAACATTAGCGTGAACATTAGATGTGTGTCCCATAAGGAGGAATCCAACTTCAACAATGTCAAACACCCTCCTTGATTTTAAAGGGGATAAAAATACAAAAAATTATTGCCCGCACAATTATACATTTGCATCAATAATATTAGTGACAAATTTATATTTGACTTGTAAAAGTTTGTATTACCAACACTTAGCTCATGTGCTTGCATATCATCTTACCTATAGATCAAACATTTTTCATAAGACTTAGATTGTAATAGACATTCATGCAATGAGTGCTTTGATTTTCCATTTTTGTAAAACAAAACTCCATATTGATCCACCATTGGTTCTTCAATATCATTTAGACATTTAGCCAATGAAGTGATAGTGAAATTTGAACCCATCTCCAAAAAGATAGTGAAATTTGAACCCATCTCCAAAAAGAGAACATTGAAGTGGTAGAAGTGGCCAAAGCCCTCAATCTTGTGTCCATGTGTAAGCATACTAGTTAAAAAAATAGGAAAATACATGACATTACTAATAGTCTTTTCCTTCTTACCCAATCTTGTTAAAAGTCTTTTCCTTCTTACCCATCCTTGGTAAGAAATCATTTGATTTATCCATCTTTTCATGCACAATGCTCAAATAAGTGCTTGGACTCTTCTCTCAAGATAATATAGGCATAGTACATATGGAAACAACTTGCAATGTAGTGATTATGGGTTGTTTAAAGTTTAAACTGCTTCGTGTTATACTACTTCGATTGGATTAGTTGCATCCCTATGCGTGTTTATGATTTAAATACAATCATTACACCTTGTAAAAAAGTCTTTTCCTTCTTACCCAACCTTCGTAAGAAATCATTTGATTTATCCATCATTTCATGCACAATGCTCAAGTGCTTGGACTATTCTCTCAAGATAATATAGGCATAGTACATATGGAAACAACTTGCAATGTAGTGATTATGGGTTGTTTAAACTGCTTCGTGTTGTACTACTTCGGTTGGATTAGTGGCATCCCTATGCGTGTTTATGATTTAAATACAATCATTATACCTTGTAAAGGAGTTGTTCTTTGTGAATACAACATCTCAAAACTTATTTATTATTTATTTATCATTACTTTGATATTCTTTGTGATTGCAACATCTAAAAACTAAGTTAACTAAGTTGAATTAGTGACATCCCTATGCGTATTTATGATTTAAATACAATCATTACACCTTGTAAAGTGTTCTTTGTGATTGCAACATCTCAAAACTTATTTATTATTTATTTATCGTTACTTTGTTGAAACTAGATTGCAACCTCGGAGAAATACGAATCCGTTGGATATCCTTATTGGCCATTTTGTGAAGCGAACCCCGGGACCTGTTGGATGTCCTCATTGGCCATTTTATGAAGCGAACCCCGGGACCTATTAGATGGCTTAATATGAGATGCTACAAGGAGGTTTCGTAATAAGATAACAAATGCCAACATACCTCCAACTTGAAAGAAAATTCGGCAGAATCGTAGGTGTAATTCCTAGACTGGGCACCCCAAGTATCGAGCATACCATCATAGGCCCTCACGGCAGCCAATCTCTCAGATCTAGCTCTTGTGGACCTCTGAAGTCGAATAAATTCCTGTTGACCCTCCCAATTATCCTCTCCTCTTCCCCGAGTTCTGTCAACACCGAAATGGGATGATGTTGCTGTAGCATTTTGGGGGGAATTAGTGTTGGATCGGGATTCCGCTCTAAGCAAATGTCTTCTTCGCGGCATCTGTCATCTATCTTCCAGACCCTCTCTTGGCAATCTATGAACATTCCTCAAACGATTCAGTATTTGATCAGCTGCAGCGCCCAGTAAATTCTCAACACCATCGTCCCTGGGGGCTGCTTCCCTCCTATCTCCATGCCCATCTCCATCTCCGCCTGCTACTCCTCTGTTTTCATTGTGCGCTCTGGACTCTTGCCATAACCTAATTGCCTCCGCTAGCCTCCTGGAAACGGGTCTACCAATTCTCATCGTCTGTCTCAAACCCTCGATTCTATGTGCCCGGGGCCGGGGAGGAATCTTTTCACCTTGCTCTCCTTCAATCGTGCTCTCATTCTCTGCTGCAGAATCGGCATTACCCTTACCTCGGCCGTAAATTGGAGTAATATTCATCTCTGTAACCTCGCCTTTACAAACGGGGCATTCTTTAGTATTGGAGTGTACATGAAGCCATCGATATAGACAAGCCCAGCAGAACAAATGACCACAAGAGGTAACCACAGGCTCCCTGGCCATCTCCAAACAGATATTGCTTTCGAAATCCGAAACGCTGTTGCTTCTTTCATCTGCTTCTTGTACAACCCCTGAGCTATTGATATTAATATTATCGTTATTATTATGGGGTCTGTTCAAATTCTGCTTGAGGGTTTCAGTGGGTCTCTCAGAATTGGAGTTATCAGTAGCATTGCTATCAATGTTAGGCTCTTCTACAACAGTGCCCATTCCGTTGCCGTTTGTGTGGACAGATCTGAAAACAAAAAGAGGAGAAACCGAAGACTCGCTTCTTCTAGAGGGAGAGATGGGGTTGGGATTCGAATCTAAAATAGTCGGTCTGATTCGTATTACATGTCGTCTCCAGCGCTGCCTTATTTGGCTGGAACTATAGCGCCCAGTCTGTTCAGGCTGCCCAAATAACTCATGCAACACCTCTTCCTCTTCATTCAGGGCTTCTTGAACAGAACGCTGAGGATCTTGAAAGCCCCGATAAAGGTTCAGCAACTCAATCCTCGGGCACACTCACTCGCGAATCGAACCCTCGCCGATCAATATTTCGTCGTTTGGCACCGCCGTCGATCCCGATCCCGACCCGAGTTCTAAACCCATAACCACCGGAGGCGCAGGACAGAGGTTCAAGCTAAGATCCATAGCCATACCCACCGGAGGCGCAGGACAGATGTTCAAGCTAAGATCCATAGCCATACCCTCATTCTCTCCACGATCTGCCATTCTAATCTGGGTCGTCAAAATACTTGCTATACTTGATCTACCCTCATTTATTTTGCCCTTACCACTGAAAAATCCGGATCACTACTCACCTGCTATAGCAAGAATTTTCAATTTCACAAAGGTCAAAATCACAAATTCAGGCAGGCTTCTGTTTAGATTATAAACCAAATTGATCAACGTATCCCTTGGAGACCTGATACTTTTGCTTCTCACTGGAAGCGTTCTGCACGAGATAAGAGAGATTATGAACCTACCATTCGATCAAATCCAGGCTTAAGTGGTTCGTCAGAGCAAAGCACAGAACAGTTGACAATAACAAAAGGTAAAAACTACTTTTATTATATATTTAATATCACGGTTTGAGGTGGTGCTTAACATATTTTTTTAGTCTGTTGAATTTATTTATACATTTAAAAATACAATTTAAATAATAAAAAATTATCATTTTATCAACAATTTCATCTGCAATTGTAGAGTTGAATTTCAATGATATAAAAATCCAAAATATAAAACATTTAAATTACATCCTCATTAATACTTCACCTTTTTTATAGGAAAATTGGTTAACATCACTATTTTTCACATAATTTTCCATGTTACATCATATTTGCAAATGTGAATTTTTACCTTTCATCTCCTAAAATGAAGATTATTTATTTTTTACATAATTTTTCATGGTATATAAAGTATTTATGTAGCTTCCAAATGTGAACTTTTATTTTTCATTTTCTATTTTTATAATAATGAGCTTCTCCTATTTTTATAAGAGCAACGGTGTAAATGAGATGAAGAGTAGGGTTGAGGTGGTTTGAAGAGATGGTTGGGAGGTAGGTCTTGCACTCTTTCCACCAGGGTTCAAATTAAATTTTCTAAAAATAATTAATTATGAAGTTTAAATAAAAAAGATAACAAAGAATTAAGATCTTTATGCTTAAATTAATGAAATTCCATTTAATTAGCATGAATGTCATGTAGGTGAACTTGAAAGCTTTTGGAGGCATTGAATGCAAAGTTGCATGACAACGCATGCAACAGTTTGAACGAAGGGATGCCTAAGGTATGGGCGACGACGGTTTAAGTGAAGGGATGCTTGAGGTATTGGCCAATGTAATCTCTATGTAACAAGTTATAGCCAACTGGAGAATGAATTTGAGCAAGTCACCTAAGATTGGCTTCTAGGGAAACCCTAAAAATGTTATTGTAGAAATATCTGTTTTAGAATTGTCCTAGGGAAATTGTCTAGGGTTTTTTATTGAAATTCAATCTCTCAGTTGGGTGGCTCTGAGCATCTAATACTTTTCCAACTCTTAATTACCTAGTCTAAGTGAAATTTGGAGCATTGTGTGGCTCCTCTACGAATCAAATTGATCTGAATTGTATAGAGAACAAAATGAAACACACATAGAAATATAGTAGAGAGAACAATAATACATTGAAAACCCAAATTCTATTAATGAATAAAATAACGAAATACTATAGAACATAAATGGGCTAGAATGGTGGTAGCTTATTTCTGAAGAGAGAGAGAGAGAGAGACAACATCTATGCTCATTCACCAAAATTAGCTCATACAAGAGGCCAAAAGGATGGCCTTTTAACATAAAGCAAGAACCCTAAAGGTCCAAAACCCTAAACATAAGAGGCGAAGCGCCAAAAGGTGTTTTGAAACGCCCAAAAGGTATTTTTGGGTGTTAAATTTCTACATCGACTTTTTGGGAATGTAACTTTCTCATACAATGTATGTTTGGCATGCATAGTAGTTCGTTGCAGAGCTCTAATTGAGAACAACAACAAAATGATCTGGCCTAGCTTTGCCAAAGGTAAAGGTAAAGCCATGCCTACATTGATTATTTAAAAGCTCGTTAAGGGCCTCAAAATGGACCTAGAAGTTTAAGACCCAAAAAATCCCAAAAAATCATAACAAGATTGCCCATATGGAGAACCATGTTGAATCAATGGAAGAGGTGGGTGGCCATCAATATCCACTTGATCACAAATCTATTTTAACTAGGTGTGTAGTAGAAAATAGCATGGAGGATTATAGTAAATCAATTTTAACACTATAGTAGGGAGAAATGGGTTGTTTACCCTAGACAACATACACTCTATAACGTGCAATTTGTGCAAAGCACTACATAGACATTGTTTAGCGATTAGAGGATGAGCATTTAGCTTGTTCAGATCGATCTCTAGTTCAGGGACACTATCTACTCAACACAAATCATATGATATTGCTCATTTTCATGTTAGAAGATTGAAAGATGGTGGAAGGCATGATGGGGAATAAGGAGACCTAGGGTATTCTCAGATTCTATGGTTCTCGAACACTATCTTTCCTTACATCATGGATCATGGAGGATGATCTATAAGATTATTCAGATGATCCTTTGGGGGATAAACAGATCTAGGCTGACCCAAAGGACATCCAACTCACTATGGACCCTATGACTCTCACTCTACCAGCATCCAAATCGAAAGAGTGACAGTAGAGTTATGGTATCACCTTGGCTCGACTGCTTGTACACAAGAATCGAAGGTGATTATCACCTCGACTCCCTTTGGAATTCAATTCCCACACAAGGAACTTTTATACCAAGTTGTAGCAGGACATCTGTTGGATGAGGGTAATCAAATTAGTCTCATGGAGCAAGCAGGGAAAGAAGCTACCATTAGACCATAAATACTATTTCCATCATTATAAATCAAATAAGATAAACACTTGCCCAAGCATAGGTCGTGCAAGCTAATACCACAGACTTGGTGGGGGTTGGTCCCCCACCTTTGACCTCTATCTGTAGCACACCAAGTTGACTTGAAGCAATAGCTTGAGAAATGTTGATTAGCTAAGATAATATGTTCCAACAAGGGCCTCAAAGTGATATTCTGGAGCATAAAGTCCCTTGAATCCATTCAATGACTAGTCTTGAATCCCACATCACACCAAGTTGACTTGAAAATCTAATTTGAAACAACATATTGAGAAATGCTTAGCATCTGGGATAATCCATTCGAGAAAGGGCCTAAAAGTGAGACTTGGGAGCCTAAATTCACTTGAATATATTCAAACACTGTTCTTGAATCCCATATGACATATGACTTTTCCATCTTTTTTCCTAATGTCAACTCAACCCAATTGTTTGTTCCATGGCTTAAGGATAGTTTGAAAGAAAAATAATTTCCATTAGGAAAATACAAGACACCTCTAGCCCCACATGGTCTTTGGTTGCGTTGGTTGGCACCATCAAAAGATCTCAAGCATAAGACTTGTTTAGCTTTGGCGGATTGCAAATTATGGCAACCCTTTGAACAATAGGTTGCTTTAAATGTTGATAGATATATTTGATTGTAATGTCCCCTCCCAACTGATCATGACAGGGGATGACTTAGTAGCCTATACGACTCTTGTAGGCTATAGTCAACATGAAAAAGGGAGTCACATGGAATTGTTTAATGTCACTTGGGTGGAAAAATATTATAAAGTGACATTAAATAAAATTATGAACTACTTAAGCATTAAAATTTTATTTTTAATGTTTAAGTAATAATTAAAGGAGAGGGTTTGATTTGATCAAAGGGGGGAAAGATATAGAAGGCTCACAGGAAGAATAAAAGGAGGGGTAGCCTCTCACTTTGGATTATGATTTGATTAATCTTTGTATGGTGCTCTTGGAGCTATTGTTTTGTTAGGGTTTAGCAAAATCCTTCCACTACTGATCTTTCTTTGGTGGTGCAATATCCACCCTAGTGGACAAAGAGAGGGAGTCCATCTAGGATTCTTGTTCGGAGCATCAATTTTGTGATTACATCAAGCTTTGGAGGATTGATTTGTTCAGGAGGGTTACAACAAAGGCCAAATTTGGGTTTGAGAAGGTCCATGGCAAAGAGAGGAAGTCGTGGGCTGTGAGGAGGGTTCCATAGCATTAAGAAGAGGCCCATTTTACTATAAAATTACCAAGGAGAAGATCGAACCCATTATTTGCAGGATCATGGCACTATTGAAGAACTTTGTAAGGATCCATTGAAAAGGACGATTCATACACCAACAAGTTTGGAGGGGTCGTGTGGGTTCTGTGTCACTTGATCATATCGTGGGACATTTGTGGAGGGGCCAATTAACTCAGCAGCAGAACCGTGGGGTCGTGTGGGCGTCCAAAAGATCGCGGGTTTATTTAAAGGAGCCGCCTCCTGCTTAATTGCAAATCTAAGGGACGAGGAAAGCTTGTGGGGTCCCCTTTGGGCGGATCACCTTTTGTTTTACAGATCTGCGAGCAAAGACATGATCGTGAGGGGTTTTTTGGAAGGGTCGCGAGGATTGAAAGTGGAGCCACAAGGGCATTGCAGATCGCAGGAGGGTTGTGGGTCCTCTTGGAGGTTAAGATGGTTAATCTGGAGGATAATTCGTGGGGCTAGGAGAGCCCTGGAGTAGTTGGCTTCGTCACATTGGAATTATTCCAGGTTTCTTTTATGGTAGAGTTTGTAGTGTTGCTACAGCTGCTTTAGCAACCATTAGTTGTTAATTATTATTGTATTTACATATACCATTCATAATAAAAGAATGTCAGTGTTACTCCTTACATTACCAATGCACTGGGATTGTATGTGATGTGTTTGACGAAAGTTATGCTAATGAATGCAATTGTTGTGGGAAGTTTTAAATCTGAACCTTGTATAAAGAAACACCTAAGTACAAACTATTCACTAAACACCCAAACTTGCACATCAAAACTACTAATATACTTGCCCAATTCTATTGAGGATATTACAGTGGTATCAGAGATGGTGATCTTGCTAGCATGTGACGACATAAGGAATTGATGACTATAAGAAGAAGTAGAGGGCGGGGAGGATAGCCCATTCCAGGAACAGGTAAATAAGAAGAGGAAGAAGTAGGAGGAAGCATGGGAGACAAGCATGACGAGGTCATGCTCCAAATATTAAAAGACCTAGTCAGGGGACACAATGAGACATTTCAAAGACAAGCAGAGACAACAAGGTTCCAACAACAAACCCTTGAGGTGCTCACATAATTCGTGAGCCAACGAGGGAGTACATATGGTGCAGGTAAAGGAGGACCCAATGGATCTCACTGGGGTGACAAAATACATGCAGAGGGCAACAATAACCATACCCCAACTCAGAGCAGGAGCCTAAGGATCCCTAGGCCCCTACTACCACAATTCTTAGCAAGGCATCTTGCAAGAGGACATGAGCAACCAAATCATGAGTTTGATGTTAATTCCTCATATAGGGAATACAAAGCATTAGATGAAGATATCCAAGAGAAATTGTCCTATCCTGACTTCTACAACCTCAAATAGAGGAACAAACCTAGGGAATGGAACAGAGCAGCGCAAAATCGACATAAGTTTGATCTCATGGGTAAGGTGGGTAAGTTGACTATCTCATCTTTTGACGGGTCTGCCAAGAGCACAATGAGAGCATGGGTACATGAGTTGGACACTTACCTCCAACTTAACCCAATGATTAAGGCAAAAGAAATTAAGTATGCCACCCTTCACTTGGAAGGAGAAGCTCATGAGTGGTGGTACCATGGGTTGATAACATTAGGGCACACCAACATCATTTTCTATGTGGAGTTTACTCAGGGACTGATGGACAGGTTTGACAAGAAGGATCTTGAAATCCACTTCACGGAGTTGGTGCAGTTGAGGTAGACAGGTACACCAGATGCTTACATCACATATTTTTAGAGGATGGCAATCATGGTGACAAATATTTCTTGGCAGCGGTTGGTGATGTTGTTCACGGAGGGTTTAGCGAAGCCACTGAGAGGATGGGTGAAGTCCTTTAGGCCGGTCACATTACATGATGCCATCATGAAGACTCAAGATATGGCAGACACAACACCCAAGAAGGCACTAGTGAAACCCTTTATTCCACAGAAAGGTCATGTGATGAAGCCTCCCCAACAAACATGGACGGGGAAGGACATGATGGATGAGGAGACTCGAAGAGAACTAAGAAGGAAGAAGCTTTTCTATAGTTTTAAGGAACTTCGGAGCCAGGTCATTGATGTATGGGTATACTCTCTGACGATGAAGATGATTGTGAGGAAGAGACCCACCGCACACATGATAGTGGACAGAGTAGAGATGAGACACCACACCTTGAGATTACGGAGCAGCCACCATTACAGGAGGGGGTCAAGAGGGTGACCATTGCCACACTTTAAGGAGTCTCCAGGTATTATACCTTCAGGATCAAGGGCATTTTGCAGGGACAGAGAGCTACTGCTTTGATCGATGGTGGGGCTATGCACAACTTCATCGACACAACACTAGTTTCTAGGAGACAAATTCCCACAGAGGATTTTGAGGGATTCGAAGTGGTGGTAGCAGGTGGGTACAACATGACTTGTACTCAGAGGATCAAAGGGTTGGATTTGACATTGGGAAACTATACGTTGACCGATGACTTTTATGTGGTGGATTTAGCAGACACCAATGTGGTGTTGGGACTACATTGGTTATATTCCCTTCAATATTTCAAACTTAATTATTAGATCATGAGATGGAATTCATAGCCACAAGGGGTCAACGAGTTATTCTGAGAGGTATGTCATCAAGAGCACCCATGGTCATGTCTAACAAACACATGGAGGCCATCTTTAGACATGGTGACGTGGCATGTGCAACAAAGTGTTTGATCACCACGCATAAGCCGTCCTAGGATCATCAACATTACCATGTGGACATACAAGAGCTGTTTGGGAAGCATTCAGGCTAGTACTAGCAGGGAGATCACTGGACAAAGGATTCAAGCACATCATTGAGTTAGAGGAGGGGGCAAAACCCATGATCACCACACCATATAGGCACCCAAAGAAGTTCAAGGACACAATATAGAAGATCATATAGGAGTTGTTGGAGATGGGACACATTGAGCCTAGCTCTAGTTCCTTTGCTTCTTCATGGTACTGGTAAAGAATGTAACGACCCTTGATTATAAATTATAATTAATTTAATAATGTAATCCTAAAAGATTAGCTAAACTATATTTATTTATTAAAATAACCTTAACTAATTATTTGTTATTAATTAGTTATTCTTGATTATGATTAATTTAAGTATTATTAACTCATTAATCAATATGGTAAATAAATAAAGATGGATAATAAAATATAGTATTAATTTAAGTTACGTTCTCGAAAATGGAAGCATTTAATAAATGGGATAAGATATTTAATAATGAGATAAGATATTTAATAATGGGATAAGATATCAGGTAAGGGAGTAAATGAAGGGAAGTCGGTGAAGGAGGGATAAGGGGGGAAAGGAGTTGGAGGGGAGCATTCTGCTACGGGGAGTTGAGAAGGATTTTTGGGAGCTCTGAGTATTGGAGGGGGAGTGAGAATTTGGGAGTTTTGGATTATAGCAGTGCACCGGGGTTGCTGGGGGTTTTGGGCTCGGAGGGCCAGGATATCCGTTGATATCCTGGGGCTAGGGAGCTAACTAGTCGACAGGGAGGACGGTTTTGGGTGGTGTTCTAAGGAAGCGGGAAGGAAGCAAGCTGCGGACAACAGGAATGATTATTAGCATCAGAGTTAAGGTATTTAATTCAAATTTATGTATTGTTTTAATTAGATTTATTACTCATTGATAAATTTTACTTGCGTAAGTGTTGAGAAAATTTGGAATTATTCTTCTTCTATAAACCTAGTAGAAATTACTGTACATTTGGTATAATTACTAGAGGTTAGTTTAAAATCGGTCTTTACAAAGAAGAAGGATGACATGATGAGAATGTGCGTCAACTACATGGAATTGAACAAGAAAACCATCAAGAACTGGTACCCAATACCCAAGATCGATGAGTTGTTAGATGCGTTACATGGGGCAATGTACTTCTCGAAGATTGATCTTCGATCGGGGTACCACCATATTAGGGTTAGAAATGAGGACATCCATAAGACAACATTCAAGTGTCACTATGGGCACTACGAGTTTCTAGTCATGCTCTTCGGGCTGACTAATGCACCCGCTACCTTCTAGTCATGTATGCACCATATCTTCAACAAGCAGTTGAGGAAGTTCCTACTGGTGTTCTTTGACAATCTTCTGATCTACAACAAGACTTGGGGGGAACATTTTAAGTATGTGGACGAGATTCTCACCATTATGGAGGAGCAGTCGCTTTTTGCCAAGGAGGCAAAGTGCAAGTTTGGGTTGATAGAGATCCTCTATCTGGGGCACATGATTGGTGTTGAGGGAGTGAAGGTACATTGGGAGAAGATCCAGACGATCTTACACTGGCCCACCCCTAGATCACTTATGAAGCTACAAGGATTCTTCAGAATATGCAGTTATTATAGGCACTTTGTGAAGGGATTTTCACAACCAGGTGCGCACAGAGGTAGCCTTCAATAGAATGAAGAAGGTAATGAACACTTGCCCAGTATTAGCACTCCCATATTTCACACAGCCTTTTGTGCTGGAGTGTGATGCATCAAGAGAGGGGATATGAGTGGTGTTGATGCATAATTGACACCCAATAGCTTTCGAGAGCATAAAGTTGAGGGAGCCACAGAAGCTCTATCCCATCTATGATAAGGAGATGTTGGCCATCATGCATGCATTGGCCAAGATCAAACAGTAACTGGGGGGAGGACGCTTTGTGGTTGAGATATTTTTTGTAGCAACGAGATCTGAACGAGAGGCAACAAAAGTGGGTGAGCAAGGTGCAAGCATATGATTTTGACATTGAATATGTAAAGGGAAAGAAGAACATAGTTGCTGACGCCCTATCCAGAAGACCTGCAACATTCTCCCTGACCGAGATCTCAAGGGATTGGAAATCCATTCTCTTGGTGAAGTACTCCAAGAATACCTTTGCTTACGAGCTGATGGAAGGTATTATTCAGGATGACAGGTACATGGTAGTGGATGAAATCATCTACTACAGAGACACGATCTATCTTGTCCCTGAGTCCACACTCAAGGATAAGATTATGAGGGCAACACATGACACACCGTTGGCAGGGCACCCAGGATATCTGAAGACCTATAGACAGGTAAGGGAGAGATTCTAATGGAAGGGTCTTAAGGAGGATGTGCTCCAATATGTAAGGGAATGCATGGCTTGTCAACGAAATAAGTTGGAGCTCACACATCTTGCAGGATTGCTTCAGCCATTGCCGATTTCAGAGCAGAAATGGGAAAACATTTCCATGAATTTTATTACAGGGTTGCCAAAGGTACAAGGCAAGGACTGCATCTATGTAGTGGTGGATAGGTTGACCAAGTATTCACATTTCTTTTCCATTCCCTCATAGTATAACACATCTTAGGTAGTAGACATATTCTTTAGGGAGGTGTTTAGGCTACACGTCTTCCGCGATACATAATCAGTGACTACGATAGCAGGTTCCTCAATGAATTTTGGTGGGAGTTGTTCAGGTTATCAAGGACAAAGTTGACACCTAGTACCAACTATCATCCTCAGACATATGGGCATACATAGATCATGAACAAGTGGATTGAAGGATACATGCGAAACTATGTGTCAAGGCAGTAGAAGGCGTGGATGAAGTGGTTGCATCTTGGGGAGCACTGCTATAATATCACTTATCACATGTCCATTGGGATGAGTCCTCTCAGAGCATTGTATGGCTATGATGCCCCATCATTTGTAGATTTGGCATTTGGGGAGAGGAAGGCCCCCAAGGTCAAAGACTGGTTGCAGGAGAGTAAGGAAATTTTGAGAGTCATGAAGGAGCATTTGCAGGTCGCTTAGAACCAACAAAAGATGTATGCAGACCGACACAGGGTGGAGCACAACTTTAAGGTTGGGGACTTAGTCTTTCTCAGGTTGCAACATTACAGACAGTCTTCACTAAAGAGGAGTTACACAGAGAAGCTGAAGCCTCGCTTCTATGGACCCTACAGAGTGATCAAGAGAGTCAAGGAGGTAACATATGAGTTGGAGTTGCCAAAGGGTAGCAGGATCCACAATGTCTTCCACGTATCTTGCCTCAAGAAGGCGTTGGGACAACATGTCACCACTTCGACAGATCTTCTTCCGCTAGATGAGGAGGGGAATCTTGAGAATATTGTTGATGATAAAGAGAGGAGGATGAGGAGCAGAGTCATCCGAGAGTACTTAGTCATTTGGAGAGGTTTGCCCGTAGAGGATGCCACTTGGGAATGAGAGCAGAATTTGCGGCACCCCGATTTGGAGTTGTTTGAGGACAAACAATCTTGGGAAGGGAGGACTGTAATTTCCTCTCTCAACTGATCACGATAAGGGATGACTTAGTAGCCTATACAACTCCCGTAGGCTATAGTAAGCATGAAAAAGAGAGTCATGAGAAATTGTTTAATTTCACTTGAGTGGATTTTTTTTTATAAAGTAACATTAGATAAAATTATTAACTACTTACTCATTACAAATTTATTTTTAATATTTAAATAATAATTAAAGAAGAAGGATTGATTTGGTAAAAAGGAAAAGATCTAGAAGGTTCATAAGAAAGAATAAAAAGAGGAGTAACCAGTCACTTTGGATTATGATTTGATTAATCTTTATATTATGATTTGATTAATCTTTATATGGTGCTATTGAAGCTATTGTTTTTTGTTAGGGTTTAGCAACTTCCAGATTTTGGTTGGGTAGTGCAATATCCACCCTAGTGGACAAAGAGAGGGAGTCCATCTAGGATTCTGGTTTGGAGCTTCAGTTTTGTGATTATATCAAAGAGAGGGAGTCCATCTAGATTCTCGTCCGGAGCTTCGGTTTTGTGATTACATCAAGCTTTGGAGGATCGTTCTGTTCAGGAGGGTTACAGCAAAGGCCGAATTTGGGTTTGAGCAGGTCCGTGGCAAAGAGAGGAAGTCGTGGGATGTGAGGAGGGCTCGATAGCATTAAGAGGAGGTCTATTTTACTATCAAACTGCCCAGGAGAAGACCGAGCCCATTGTTTACAGGATCGTGGCACTATTGAAGAACTTTGTAGGGCTCCATTGAAAAGGCCGATTAATACACCAAGTTTGGAGGGGCCGTGTGCGTCATGTGTCAATTGATCAGATCGTGGGGCGTTTGTGGAGGGGCCGATTAACTCAGCAGCAGAACCGTGGGGTCGTGTGGGCGTCCAGGAGACCGCGGGTTTATTTAAGGGAGCCGCGTCCCTCTTAATTGCAGAGACGAGGGACGAGGAAAGGTCGCGGGGTCCCCTTTGGGCCGATCCCTTTTCGTTTAACAGACCCGCGAGAAGAGACAGTATCGTGAGGGTTTTTTTGGAAGGGCTGCGAGGATTGAAAGTGGAGCCACGTATCGTGAGGGTTTTTTTGGAAGGGCTGCGAGGATTGAAAGTGGAGCCACGAGGGCATTGCAGATCACAGGAGGTTCGTGGGCTCTCTTTGAGGTTATGCTGGTTAATCTGGAGGAGATTTTGTGGGGCTAGGAGAGCCCTGGAGCAGTCGGCTTCATCACATTGGAATTATTCCAGGTTTCTTTTATTGCTGAGTTTGTAGTGTTGTTGCAGCTGCTTTAGCAGCCATTAGTGGTTAATTATTATTGTATTTACATATATCTTTCACAATAAAAGAATGCCAATGTTACTCCTTCCATTACCGGTGCACTGGGACTGTATGTGATGTGTTTGACGGAAGTGCTGTTAATGAATGCAACTGTTGTGGGAAGATTTAAATCTGAACCTTGTATAAAGAAACACCTAAGTACAAACTATTCACTAAACACCCAAACTTGCACATCAAAACTACTAATATCCTTGCCCAGTTCTACTGAGGATATTACATTGATGCTATGGAATGTTTCCATAAAACCGAAGAATTTGCCCCGAAACAAAATAATTTTCATTTCAAGCATTTCAAGCAACAACACATGGGAGAGGTTTGTGATCCACTACAGTAGAATCATTCAACTAGTTCTTTAAGTAGTCAACCAAAGAATTACAACTGGACCACTGCCCAACTCCTCCAATTAAGCACAATATCTCCTTCCATACTTCTTCAGCACATGGACAGTGAAATAGTATGTTATTTGTCCTTTTACTCGTCTAGATTTTTATTTTTTGTCTTTCCCTTTTAGAGCATTATTTAAGCACTCTTGCATTACTATTGTTACTTGATGTATCTTTGAGTCCCATCAACACAATTTTGTAATTGTTGACATTAATGCAATTTCTTTATATATATACACTGATATGATGTCTTTTATTCATTCATCGTTTAATTTCATGTATCGTTTAAGTATTTGGCAATTTATTTTGGGTACTCATTTTTCACTATTTTTTTCTTAATAGAGATGATTGTGAAAAAAATAATTCTAGGATGTTTATATATTTTTTCTTGATTTATTTCTTCAAATTTTTACTATGTAAATCAGTGGAGGAAGTTGGGTATATCATTTAACATGGCCTTCTTCATGTGAATTTTGAACTTATAAATCTGTGTATGATGCGCGTTGTAATTTGAATGATGGTTTTCCTTTTATTGACTATAAATGTGTTGGTATGCATTATGAGTGGGAACTCTGGGATGGTCTGTGTGAGAGATTAGAGGTATACAGTATCCATAAAGTATTTCTCCTCTATTTTAGAAACTACCTAATGGTAGGTCATACGATATTTTTAATGTCTTATCTTTGACTAGAGAAGAATATACATTTTTCACCAAATGTCAATTCATGTGTACTATTGATTTAGGTCATCATGACTTGTCCATAGAGATATTTCAAAAAATAATTATTATAAATAAAAAATAACATAAATACGAGGCATTTTGATAATTGACTCTGTTCATGCACTCATTCTTATTGTGTTCCAATTGGCGTTTAACGGTTTCCCTTTAATTTTGATTGCTCTTTCTCGAGTTTGTTTTCTACAAGCACATTCAGGAAAAATAAAAAATGGTCAATGTGGAAGATTGAAAAAGTGAAGTGATTAGCACAGGTGCTATGATTTTCCAACTCTTACACAAACTAAATTAATCATGAATTGTACTATGAATGTACATGTTTTTCGGAAATCAGCATTCTATGATATTTTTTTTTATTTCCTTTGTAAAAGAAAAAACCATAGTGTGTAGATATCACAAGTTAGTATGTATTATCATCTCAGAATCATTTAGCTACTAATGATATGCTCTGACAAAAGCACACCCAAGAGGTTGGTTCATGCCTTAAACTATGGGTTCTTATTCTTTTTCAAGTTATTAATTTTCTCCACTATTATATTTTTCTTATCTTAAAGAATTTGAACAAATTTTGCATCGTGTTCAATATTTAGAATTGGACATGATGGTTTGGGAGAACTAAGAATTATTTTCGTTTTCAATATCTAACAAAAGCTGCAACTTTCCAAAGCTTGTTCAGGGTAGTGTTGATTTTTAGTTCTTATTCCTTTTTCAAGATAGTAATTTTCTCCACTATTCTAGTATTCTTAACTTAAATAACTTGAATATTTTTGCATCGTTTTCTGTCTTTAGGCTTGGACCCAATGTTTTGGGAGAAATATGGATTATCTCAGTCTTCAAGATCTACAACAGACTGCAATTTCCAGAGTCCGTTAGAGCAGCATTAACATTGAAAGTTATTGTAGTTTCATATTGCAAATTGAAATTATTTGACATTTTGTGTACTGATCCAACTGGTGATTTTTGAATTTTTGGATTGTACTCTGCATCAAGTGAAGTTTTCGTATCTTTGAGCTTTCATTTGGGACTTCTTTGTGTATACTCTTACTTGCAATAGGGATATTCATATCTATAGTTCGAGCAGTTTACTAGACTTGAGCTTTCCATTTTTATTTCTTTTTATTTCTCCAACTTGACAAAAATTTCCCCCTAGTTTTGAGATTGCAACTTGGATTTCTAAACATACCCATATGTATGTTACTAATCTTTGGGCTTGGTTTTTGAGTTCCAGCCATGCTTCCAGCCATGCTTCCATCAATATTTTTTGATCTTTGAGGTTCTAGAATCTAATTCTTTGGTCGTGTGAAATTAAGTTTTGTTTTAATTTAATCTTGCATATTCATGTGATGCCTACATGAATCATCTTTTCCTTTTTGACCATCAACTTCCGTTTCAAGGAATTCCCCAATGAATATAATCTTACAAGTTTCCAACTTGTTGCTTAGATTTTTAGCTATGTCCAAATGAAAATCTCATAAAGTCTTGAGCTTGCTATTTGGATATCTTAGGTTTCCCAAATGAATGTTGGTGAAATCTTCATAGCTTTGAGCTTGCAATTCTGATTTCTTTCTGCATACTCTTAATGCCCAAATCATGGTTTTGTTTAGTTAACAACATGCAACAGGGATCTATGTAGCTTTGAGCATTTTACTAGACTCGATCTTGCCATTTGGACTTGTTTCTATTTCTCTATCTCGACAAAATGTATTTTTCCACCATTTTTCAGCTTGCAACTTGGATTTCTAAACATACCCATGTATGTTGCTATAGTTTTGGGATTGGTTTTGAGATTTCAGCCATGTCTCGATCAATAGTTTCCGAGCTTTGAGGTTCTAATTCTCTGGTCATGTGCAATTAAATTATTATTATTTTTTTTTTAATTTGAGCTTGCATATTCTTGATAATCTTCTAATTTCCCAGCTTCCTTCTTAGATTTCAAACCATGTCCAAATCAAAATCTCACGAGGTATTGAGCTTGCTATTTGGATTTCTTAGGTTGTCCAAATGATTGCTACTTTCATTTTGGGCATTCTATTTGGAATTCAGATATCTAACCATGATCGCATGGAGTTGTTTTAGTTTTGAGATTGCAAGTTAGATTTCTAGCCATGGCTAAATAGATACTTTTCAGTTCTGAGGTTGCGATCTAGATTTCTAGGCAAGCCCAAATGAATGTTGTTTTGCTTTTGAGCCTCTAGCATAAATGACTTTATGAAATATCATTTTTAACAGTGGCTTCTTTCTACTTGAGTGATAATAAGCCATGCTCAAATGGGTCCTTTCCTTCCCTATAGAACTTTATTATTTATTTTGAGTTGGTGAAGTTCAGGCCTCAAATGTAAGTCCATGCTTATTAGGCACATAATGTAAATAATTTTTCCATATAAATGATCTGTTCATTCCAATAAATATTAAGATCTATTGTAGTTTCCTCTTGCAAATTATAATTGTTTGACATATTCTGCAATGTCTCAATTGTTTTTTTTGAGTTTTTAGCTTACAATCTGCATTAAGTAAAGTCTTCATAGCTTTGAGCTTGCAGTTTTAGACTTCTGTCTGTATCATGGTTGTGTTTAGTTAATAACTTACAAGAGGCTTGTCTATATTTTGGAGCAGTTTAAACTTTACCATTGACCTTTCCATTTGGATTTCCATCTATTTCTTTAGCTTCACAAAATGTTTACTCCCACTAGTTATGAGGTTGCAACTTGGATTTCTAAACACACACATAGTTAACAACTTGCAAGAGGCTTGTCTGTATTTTTGAGCACCTTACCATACTTGAGCTTGCCAGCTGTAATTCTTTCTATTTCTGTAGCTTCACAAAATGTTTATTCCGACTAGTTCTGAGGTTGCAACTTGGATTTCCATGGGCCTAATGGTTAAGAACATGTGTTTCCTCTTAAGAGGTCACAAGTTCAAATCCAAAGGGGGGTAGGGTATGTATACCTCCGTAGACTTTACCAGTCAAATCTCTGGGTGGAGGAGGTTTCATACACCAATTTGGTGCATGGCTTGGCCGTGACCTTAAAAATATATTATATATATATATATATATCTATGAAATCAGCGACAAAGATTCCCCACATTCAAGGGATGGGTTACTCCTTTTCAACATACTTGGGAATAATCAAGTGGCATGCTCATTATGGATCTGCCTGGCAAGTATTAATATGTGGGGGCCTCATTTAGCCTGGATGTCACTCAAAAAAAGACCAAATTAGCTACCTGCAAAGCATATAAACTTACCTTTATATATGGCATTATGGTTTTGGGCTTGGTTTTAAGATTCTAACCATGGCTAAATCAGTATTTTTCAAGTTTCGAGGTTATCATTCTCTGGTCATTTGCAATTAATTTTTGTTTAATATGATCTTTCATATTCATGTGAAACCTATATGAATAGCCTTTTGTTTTTTGATCTTTCACATTCCATTTCAAGGAATTCCCTAATGAATATAATCTTCCAAGTTCCCTGCTTGCTGCTTTGATTTCTAGCCATGTCCAAATGAATATCAATTGAAGTCTTCAACTTGCTATTTAGATTTTTCTGGAATTCCCTAATGAATATAATCTTCCAAGTTCCCTGCTTGCTGCTTCGATTTCTAGCCATGTCCAAATGAATATCTATTGAAGTCTTCAACTTGCTATTTAGATTTTTTTGTGTGTCTAAATGGAGGTTTCTTTAATTTTGGGCTTGCTATAGATATCAAGTCATGGACAAATGCAATTGTTTTAGTGACATAACTATTCAAACTGTTCTTTATGTTTATTGCCAAAGCAAACATTGTGCAAATCTATATATGAGTTGATAAAATTTATTGCATTTAATTCATGTTTTGATTGCTCCATGTGAAAAGATCTGGGCTGCAAATGCTTTCATTGGATGAATAAAAGAATGTACTATATATTAGCATTGGTTAAATGGTATCCCTCTTAACAAGGAGACGCATGCCTGGACCATAGGTGGGATGTTAACCAATATTTAAGACATCTATTCTTAAATCAATGAATATATTTTCTCAATCTGTTAGGTTGATAGTCTGAAGGTCTTCCTGTGTGGATTATTTTTGTTGGTTTGATATCCTATCACGCATAACGATGGCTTTGTGATGTTGTAATTATTTGTAGGCATACCTTTAACTTGTGATTTTAAATGAAGCTTTAGTTATGGGGTTAGCCGACCTATAGTTTTCTCTAGATCTCACGGCATTTTATTTTATATTTATAGAATGGGAAAACTGAGGATCAAGGGAAATAGAATGAGTTTCTAATCTTTCTTTGAAATGATTCCTATATCAAATATTTCAACACATATATCAGCTAACTGTTATTTTTGATATAGTCTCTGCTAATTTTTGTCAACTGTAGGTCTTGAACTTAGACAAAATATTGCTCACTCTTACTTTGGAAACCAAATTTAACTTGGCTTTATTGCGTAAAAATATCTTTAGTTTGTAGTTGTCCAGGTCTCTGCATTCTGGTGCGAGACTTGAACCTACATGTAGCATTGTTGCTAGCCTATGGAGATTCATATGGGTACTAACATGGTTTTACTTATGAGAGTTGTACATCTAGAATTTCACCTATGTAGGATGTCCTAGATGTATTGTTTGTGTTGTGGCATCTTATCATGTTTTTTGTGAAATCAGGTTATGTACGTGCTGATGAATCTCTAAAACTCACCTATGTTGTATGATGATCCAACGATAAGATACATGCAAGACCCCCTCAACATATGTTCAATAAGAGGCACTTTCCCCAAGATGTAGCCTCCTAAAGATTTCGAATGTTCAAGAGATTCATGCTAATAAGCTTTGGAATGAGGAAGGTCTACCTTAATATAACTACATTTTTGACAATATCAAAGGTTTTGAATGTGCCATCTATCCATTTTTTCCCAAGGCATTCCTCTTCTAATCATCTCTTCATTTCTAGGTATGACATACAGGTAGAAGCTTTGATGTCTGGATGTGTTACTATGATTGCTTACACATTTGGTGTTCCCGAGTTCTCAAATCTTGGTCTCTCTTTTGGAATGAATTTTGTACCAATAGATAGGCATGATTCAAATCCTTAAATGCTTTTCCATGGCTGACCTCCCCCATCTAATGGATTATCTACCCACGGTGGGCCAAGAATGATGGTTCAAGGTTGAAATTTAGGTGGTAATGGTCCAAGTGCAATGATTGGAGTTTGGAAAAATTCACTTTATGGGCAGGCTAGGAGCCCTTGGATGTCCAAATAGATCATCAGGTATGCCCTTTCACCCCCCGCAAGTTGGGAATGGTAGGGAGTGGAAGGAAATTTCCAAAGAAGTGCAGAAATGGGCATAATACTGATAGACAATTGGGTACGGATTAAATGATAAGTTCAAAGACTTAGCAGATGCACATTGCTGAGTAAGATTTGGAAGTTGAGACATCCAGACATCAATATCAAGATGGATTTAGAAATAATCATTATGCTAACACCATGCCCTTTCACTACTTAAGCTTCTTCAATTTTGGCTTCATAACCTGACTTTGTAGTTAGGATTCTAGTTGTTTTATTTATGGACAGTTTATTTTGAATATAGTCACCATGCCTTCATTAATGATTTTGTTGATTAAATCTTGTTTGAAAATATGATTTGAACTTGGGTTCAATAACCTTGGGAGACTTACAAATGGCACATCAAAAGTATCTATAATATGACGAGGATTCCCATGTTCACTTTAGGGAGGCCTCAAGTTGTAGCAAGGGCCATGGGTTTGCTAGGATATCTTGGTAGTCTTCTTGCATTAGAATGAAAACTTCCTTTTTGAAACTTATGCTTCATTGCATTGCTAGTTTCGGTCAAATTCCCTGGGATTAATTCAATACTTGTACTTTTTGGAAAGGCTTGTTGAATCCACAGGGAAATTTGCCTATCATGACCTCAATAGGGTTTTTCATCCCAAACTAAATATACACATCTATGTTTAGCTTAATCTTTATGGGAGGTCAAAGGATTCCATTGATATCTAGGTTGGTGATGTAGTTCTTCATCAACCTATGGAATGTGTTTTTTTTATTGTTAGAATCTTAATCATTGTATCTAATACTATTTAAAAAAATCCACTTGCAAATCTATAGTAGCCAAGATGGCTAGATTGTGCATTAGAGGAAATTTGCTTCAAAAATAGGCTTCCTAAGGAAATTGACAGCTAATGAGAAGTGGACTAGGATACCAGAAAGAAGGAATAATTACAAAAGAGATGAATTTCCAAGAAGACCTCCTACCTTCAGGAATCAAAGAAGCTTCAATCAGTATGAAGGAAACTACAGAAGAGTAGATCATGAACCCATATGGACTACATCACAAAGGTCACTTACTCCCAGGTATCAAAATTTATTTCTTGGTCATTGTTATACTTGCAAAATTTTTGGACATAAGGCAATTAATTGCAGAATCAATGAAAGGAACAAATACGCAAGAAATATGAATGGTGTAAACAGAAGATATGGAAATAATCGTGGATTTGTCAACAAAAATTATAATTCATTTTACCCATTGATGAACAAAAATATTGTATGCTACAAATGCAATTATCTTGGTCACAAAGCACGAGATTGCAGATATATGAATGAAGATGTCCCTATGCCAACCACAGTATGGAGAAGGAAAGAGATTCCAAACAATGAAGATTGTTGAATAGCATTAACCGTTGAAGAATGTAAAGAATAAGATGAATGGTACATAGACAGTGGATGTTCTTCACACATGACCGGGGATCAAGACAAATTCATCAGCTTGAAGAGAAAGCATGGCAATGTTTCATTTGGAGATGACTCATCTGCCAAAATACTTAAAGAAGGTGTAGTAGAGCTTGGAATAAAAAATGTAAAAGCAAAGAATGTTCTATTGGTTGAAGACTTGAATCATAATCTACTTAGTGTTAGTAAAATGTGTGATCAAGGATACACTCTTACATTTGAATGCTGAAAATGTAAAATAAGAGAAAATAACTCAGGAAGATTGGTTGCAACTGCAACAAGAACACTGAACAACATATGCATTCTAGACATGAATAAGAGAGAGAAGACAAAATTCACACAAAAGGATTCCAAGGAAGAAAAAGTCCCAATGACCAAAAATAAGGATGAAGTATTATTGAGTGCCACATGTTTAGGGGGAGCAACCCCAAAGAAGAAGGTTACCTTTTTCCATTAAACTCAGGGGGAGAAGCCATACCCTTTTCCATTGATGTCAAAGGGGGAGATAAATTGGGAAAATGTGTGATCATGATACACTCTGCCATTTGAATGCTGAAAATGTAAAATAAGAGAAAAATAACTCAGGAAGATTATTTGCAACTCCAACAAGAACACTGAACAACATATGCATTCTAGACATGAATAAGAGAGAGAAGACAAAAATCATTAATAAAAAGGATTCCAAGGAAGAAAGTCCCAAAGACCCTCAAAAATAAGGGATGAAGTATTATTGAGTGCCACATGTTTAGGGGAGCAACCCCAAAGAAGAAGGGTACATTTTTCCATTAAACCCGGGAGAAGCCACCTTTCCATTGACGTCAAGGGGAGATAAATTGGACAGGATGATATGATGTTGCCATCAATGACAAAGAGGGAGATTTCATTGGAAGATTATTGTTGTCATTGATGTCAACCCTAGTCATGTGGGTTTGGACTCCAAGATTGATGAAGGTATTTGACATGACGGAAAGAACATGTAGATACAACACCATGGATGGATAGTATACATCATGTTGTTTCCAAAGGTACGTGGTGGCATGTCACGCGGATCCCTCAAGTGGTTGAGGAGAAATGAATTTTTGAAGATGACAAAGTGAATTGTACATGTAGGCCCTGAAGATAATTAAAGAAAAGAATTACAAAATAAGAAAGTGTCAGGTCGGCCCTAATGTTAAAAGGAAGTGACACAAATGGTATAAATAAACAACATTATACATTCATTTGATACAATTCGAATTTTAGAGGGAATAAGAAGTAAAAGAAGGTCGGATTTCAAGGGAGGATGAAGTCTTTTGGTGATGTGTTCTAAGGTATGTTATTTTCAGGTCATCTTACCATTTTTGCAATAACTTTTTTTCTAGAATGATTCAGATGGTGAAATCGCTATGGTATTGAGAAGACATATCAAAGTACCTCTGGTAAAATTTTTAGCTCTTGATTCTCTATAATTATGGAGATACACTATGTGGAAGATAGGGTTTGTGACCAGTCTTGAAGCTAGTCAATAAACATGTGTTCCGGGTAAAATAGTCATAACTTCTTCATATAGAATCCAAATGAAGTGGGACCACTTCCATTGGAAATAGTATGGATTGTAGTTTCTTGTGTACGAGTTTCAGAATTGGAGGTTAAATATTGAGTGTGGGGAATGTTGTACAAGTTGGGTCTTATGAACAAACCAGAATTGAATAAAGTCTACCATTCTTTCTATAAACTCTTTTTGGGGAGGATTCAAGGAGTGAAAATTGGAGGAGTTTCAGGGAATACATTGAGTAATATTATCTACAGGATCATAGTACTTCAAGAATTGAAGAATTGAAGAAATTGAAGAAGTCTCATGAAACATTATCAGGTTCTATGTGATGATTGGTTGATGGTGATGATTTAATGTAAAGTTTTATTATCTCTCATATATTCTTGGGTGGAAGGAAGGGGCAAGGATGGAGAGTTCAAATCTCTCTTGATATTGGAGGATTGTATCT
>SNQJ01S0000479.1:600648-629377 GCA_010110895.2 Picea sitchensis | reverse complement strand
GGAATATCATGTAAATAATTTATTCTTAACCACTTGTCTCCTCAACGTTCGATACAAAGATGTCATTTGTGGGATCTTCCCTTACACCTTTGAGAATAAGGCTTCCACATGGTATTTTACCCTACCAGTTGGCTTCGTAACCTGCTGGATGAATTCGAAAAATCCTTCATCAACAATTTTGGGGATGATAAAATTCCCACGGACTTATTCAAGGAACTAGTGGCCTTGAATATGGAGAAGAAGGAAAAAGTAAAGGACTTCAACCAATGCTTCACTACTATCCTCGAAATATTCACTACCAAAACTTCTCCCCTAGAACCATTGGTTGTAGAATACTATAATTCAACATTTATTCCCTCCATAGGCATGTTCATTAAGCGTGATGGAAAAAATAAGTTAGCCCAAAATTACAAGGAAGATAAATAGGTTGAGAAAGAACTTCTTTATTTAGGAAATCATCCTTCATATGAAGATACCAAAGAAGCTAGAAAGAAACCCTTACTCTTGACCAAAATCGTTGAGAAAGAGCCCAAGGATATAGATAGTGTGGTCAATTTGGTCAAGAATCTTTCTAATGAAGTGGTTGAACTTAATAATAATGTTGGTGAAGGTTCATCAAAACCCAAACCTTTCAATCCATTMTTCAAGAAGAATGACAATCCACCGAAGCCACCAGAAACCCCAACTCTTACTTTAAATTTGGATGACTTTGGCATGGAAATTTTTTTTTCATGCCACTAGCAGAATCATTCCAAGAAAACATGACCTTGGTGGATCAAMTCTATGACCCTTGTCATTAATMAACTGTTATATCAACAAGAAAAAGATGATGACCAAGCCAAGGAAAAGGAGAAGGAAGAAACCACTAAGGAGACCACTCGGGAATCAAACATGTTTCTATGGGATTGGTTTATAGAATTATATGAGGAACATATTGAAGAGGTTGTTGTTGGGGACACACAGGTCACCAAATTTTCTCCTAAAGGTTACAATTTATGAAACAAAGGGACCATACCCAATATCGCCCTTCCCTCGAAAACCATCACCGTTGTGAGGAAAATAATTTCTCCCACTCCTACTGATAAATCAAGCACCTTGAAACCAACCAATAATTGTAAACCAAGCACCTCGACACCAACCAACAACACTAAACCAAGAACCTTAAAAACCGCAAGAAATAATCCCAACACTCCACCAACCAACAACAAAACCAACACCTCACAAGCAGGAAAAACACCGAGCAAACCTGCAACTCATGCTTTGGAATATGAATATCTGAAGAAGACCAAAGATAAAATCTCTTTGTTTGATATCTACGCACTTCCTCAACAACATGATCTTATTTTTGATACGTTTAAAGCCAATAATTCACAGAAAGACACTGTTGCAGCAATAAACAACACTCTTAAAGTTGTTGAAACAAAAGAAAAAGGCACACATGGAACTAAATTTGGTATAAATGAAGCTAGTGTAGGGTCACATTCTAAGTCCCATGTCCCTCCCTTTCTAATTACATATGAAATTTTTAATTTCAATCTGCACAATTGTTTAGCATATTGTGGTGCTTCTTCTAACATGATGCCCTATTCTATGTGTCAAAAGATAAACGATGTCCCAAAAAATAGCACTACTAGAATCATTTAGTTAGATAAATCGAATGTCAAGGTGATAGGTGATCTCAAAGATGTTATGATTAGACTAGCCTTTTACCCGAGAGTCTATCAGGTTATTGACATTATTGTTGTTGACATTCCATAAGGCTATGGTTTATTGCTAAGGAGGGACTGGTACGCAAAAATTCAAGGTTATTTCTCCACAGACTGGTACCACTTGTGGCTTCCATACAAAGGTAAACCAAATTAGATAAGGGTGAAAAATGAGGTTCATATGAAACGTACGGTAACTAAACTTGAAGGTAAGAATGAGCCCATCAACTTTGCTCATATTTTGTTGGCTAATTACTTTTTAGAGCCTGGCCATAGTTGCTATGAAGCACAACCATATTTGATTCAAATATACACATGGTATGAACTCCTTCACTGCAATCAAAGTGAAGCTAATGGTTGTACTATTGTAGAAGTAGATAGTTTTTTTTACTAACTCAATCGTAGGTGCTAACATTTTGACTCTGTTTTTTGATATCAAGAGGGAGACAGGGTAGGATGCATTCTCATTGATACCGAAAAATGAAAGACTCTTATATCACATGGTTTAGAATTCAAATGCACCAATAATACAACCGAATATGAATCCTTAGTCCAAGGCCTAAAGAAGGACATCGACCTTAAGGTATTCCTTCGCGTTTTTGGTGATTCGAAGATAATTTTCAGATAGGTAAGAAACATTATACACTGCATGTCTCCCCATTTAAAAGGGTGCCAAAAAGAGGTATGGAACTTAATCATTTATTTTGAAGCATTTAATATTAATTCCATACCTCGATCTCAAAATGATGCTACAAACACTTTAGCAAATGCAACTTCTAGATTCATGCCTCTGAATAATAGATTTACTATTGAAATCCTTTTCAGACCTTCCATATCGAACAACATCACAAACTGGAGAGTATTCAATGATGATTTCAGATTGTGGATTTTCTTACAAGTGCTAATGTATTTCAATATTCATTTATAGATGATGAAGTGCACAAATAAAATCTTCAAGACCATCAGGATGAAGAAAGCAATATAAAAGCTAATTTCATCCTAAGGAGTGTGGTATTGCTTGAAAATATTTTTGATATGTAGACTAAGTTCAAAAAGCCTATAAATCCAAAGACGAAAAAATCCACTATGATGCACACTCTAGTGAATCTGGGAACTTCTGAACAAGCCAGGTTCATCAATTTAGACACTTGTTATTTAGATTCTAAGAAACACACATTCACATAGTTGTTCAAGAAATATCGAGATGTATTCTCCTGGACATACAAAGACTTGAAGAAATATGACACCTGTATTATTCAACACGTTATTTCTATCAAAGAAGGTTCCAAACCATTTCAACAGAAGTTAAGGACTATTCATATGACTCTTGAACCGCTTATTCAGAAGGAATTGAATTTTTTTTTGGATGCATGAATTATCTTTAAAGTTCACCATTCTATGTGGGTGTCTAATCTGGTACTTGTAAGGAAGAAATAGTGGGAGATTAGACTGTGTGTAGATTTATAAAATTTAAATCGAGCATCTGACAATGACAATTACCTCGTTCCCCCAATGGAACAAATCTTACAAATCATCTCAGTTTCTCAAACGTTCTCTTTGTTAGACGGGTTTTCTAGTTACAATTAGGTTCTCGTAGCAAAACCAGACCAGTTAAAGACCACTTTCAGGACAAAGTGGGGAACTATCACTTATCGTAGGATTCCCTTTGGTCTAATAAACATGGGTGATACTTTTCAAAGGATGATGTATATAGAATTTAAAGGTCTGATCAGTCACAACATGGTTATTTACCTTGATGATGTTACATTCTATTCCAAGCAAAAATCTGATCACCCTTAACATCTGAAGCATATTTTTGAAAGGTGCAGAAAATATGGTATTTCTCTAAACCCCAAGAAAAAAATATTTTATGTTTCAGAAGGTAAACTGTTGGGGAATATTATTTATAAGGATGGGATTTTTTTTGACCCAGAATGAACCAAATCCATTATGCATATCCCACCCCAACACAATAAAAGTTCCATGCAATCCTTTTTCAAGAAAATCAATTTTGTGAGGAGATTTGTTCCATATTTTGTTGAAACAATTAAACCCTTTCAATAGATGATAAAAAATATGTTCAATTCAAGTGGACATATATTTAGAAGGATTCCTTTGAGAATATAAATTCCTTCAGAGTGGTTTCACTTGCACTTCAAAGTCCATATTTCACTAAAGACTTTTAAATGTACACTTTCACTTTAGATGCTCACTCAAAAGGACTAGCAAGGGAATTAATGCCCCATAGCATTTATGAGCACTGGATTATAAGGTGTTGAATTGAATTATCCACCGGTGGACAAGCATGTTTTTTTTGTTCACAAATTCGTTAAATAGTTCAAGCCTTATATCCTGAAAATCACACTAAGGTGATCGTCCCTCACTCGAAGGTTAGATATCTCTTTATGCAGAGGGAACTAGGTGAAAGGTGAGGAAATTGGATGATTACTTTACAGGAATATAACCTTGAATTCAAAAAAAAAAATATCATTAAAGGTCAAGGCCTATGTAAGCTAGCAACCAGGGTCACAGATTTTGAGGATCAAGAAGAAGAAGGATGGAAAGAAGATCCATCACTATGTGCACAACAATGTCCTTACGTCCAATAAATCGAGAATTGATGGTATAATGAACTCAAACAATACCTTCAACACTGCACAACCCTTGATCATCTCAATGTCAAAGAAATAAGGGCACTAAGGATGAAGTATACATAATATCAACTAGTTCACGGTATCTTGTTTAGAAAGAATTATGACAAAGTTATCCTTCGATGTCTCGAGAAACAAGATGTCAACGATATTCTCAAAGACATGCATGACAGACTAGTTGGAGGTTGTTTTTCTAGAGAGACCACATCCCATAATATTTTAATATTTGGGTACTATTGGCCTACAATATTCAAGGATTCTCATGCTTACTCCCGAAGCTACGAAATCTACCAAAAGTCAGTTGGAAGAGAGAGAAAGGTTGTTGTTCCACTTCAACTTGTAGTTGTCAAAGAGCCTTTTGAGCAATGGGGACTGGAAATAAGCAATGATATCATCCCTCACTCATATAAGAAACACAAATATATTCTAACCACCACCAATTATTTCATCTGTTGAACAAAAGTTGTAGCATTAACCAAAGTAAATATTGAAGTGGTAATTAATTTTTTGGAGCATCACATCATGGCCAGTTTTGGAGTACCCTCCACTCTTGTATTTGATAATGCTACATATTTTTCATCACTGAAATTGACTAAATTTTCTCTAGAGAAAGGGATCATTTTAGAAAATGCAGTCAATTATTACCCACAAGACAATGGCCTAGTTGAATCCACCAACAAAAATCTRATCTACATTCTTAAAATAATTGCAGTCGTCCAACARAGGAACTGGCGAAATGCATTACTTAATTCCCTCTAGGATGATYGTGTTAGTCCCAAATAATACATAGGGACCTCTCCTTAATTTCTTGTTTACAGGAAGGAAGCCATTTTCCCTTCAAACAAATACCTCCCTTCCCATCAACTCACATAACATTCATGCGGGAGAGAATTCTTTGTCATCCAAAAGTKCATCAAAACCTTTGCTAAAACTAGAAGAGAGTCGCGCCAAAGCTAAAAAAAAAAAAATTGAAGCTCACCAAAGGACTATTAAATGTTTGTTTGATAAAAAAAATTCCGATGAAAAAGACTTTCAGTTTGGCGACATGGTTCTCAAATGGGACAAGCCACATGAAGACAAAGGAAAACACTCAAAGTTTCAAGAATTGTGGTTGGTCCTTTCACAATCAAAGAGAATATTTTCCTAGGTACCCACTGATTAAAAAATATTGAAGGCGATGTAGACCTCCTCTGCGTCAATGGACAAATTCTAAAACATCACATCAACTAGCCTTTGTGGAAACTTCCCCTTTTACATAAGTAAAGAGTATACTTTCCCATATTTGATTTCCTGCTTTGTTTTTATTTACTTTTGCATTTTTCTTGATTCATTTAACACTTTGCACTTTTGTTTGTTTTTTATTCTAGTTAGTTTTCCTTTTCTCTCTTTAAAAGTTATTTCCTAATAATTCTAAGAGAATTTGGTTCCTTGGGTCTAAATGACTTTTAAGATATGACACATTGGTATCAATAGCTTGGAAATATTCATTTTGGATCCTTATAAACACAACTTCATGTCTCTCGAAGTAACATTTGTTGAAGTTTTTCAACTTCAAGTAGTCATTATCCCCAAGAAAGTACAAGAAGACCCATCTACACCATTACAGAAGCCTGAGGAAGAGAAGTTGGCCCCACCAGTAAAAGAATAATAAATTAATTAATTTCAAGACCCAGAATAAGAAGTCATCCCCAGACAGATGACCAAATTAGTATAAATACAGGACTGGATCATTTCATTTGGATAGTCATGTTAGAAAAATAGGATCATAAAGAAACAAAATAAACAAATATGGAAATAAAACACAGAATATACACAATACAAGAGACACAAATATATATGGTTCACCCGGTGTGGGATACGTCCACCAGAGAAATCGCTAGGTCCTTCCTTTTTATTACCTAGCAAAATGAAGGGATACAACCTACAACACGCCCACTATAAATTCCTCTTCTTTCTCTCATAGCATGCTATCTCATAATACAATATTCTCCATAACACCCAGCTGCAATACAATTCCCTCATAAAAGAAGGTTTCCTTCTAGGGAAAAAAAGCCCTAACATAACTTCTACCATCAGATCTGCGACCTTATAATGAATAGTTCAGATTGATTGGAGGGGCCATGAATTGTGTATCCTATAGTTTATTTGACCTGCATATGAATTAGGAAGATAATCAAGCTCCACAACCAACAAATCATAAAACTCCTTATGAAATATGCACAAGGCAGTTGCAGCTACATTTTTTGGTAATTTTTCTATTTTTGGGTTTCTTGCATCTTGATGGGTGTGCCACACTTGGGAAGGATATTCTTGGTTTCTCTTGGTCATATTATTGAGGCACTAGGTATTGGTGATGTTATCCTTGGGGATGATCTTCTCTATATGGTGTTGGCCCTCAACCAAGTTTTGAGAGAACATTGGTCGTGTTTAACCATTTTGGGACTTCGACAGGCTATTCGAAGATGGAGCGCCTAGGTGAAGCGAAGATCACGAGATCTCGCTTATTTTGTGGGCTTTTTGGGCTTTTAGGGTTTATGTAACGGGTATGGGATGTCGTCCCATGGGTTTACCCATGTTTAGGCCTTTTTGTAATGTATAAATAAGTAGCTAAGTGATTGTAAGAAGTGTTTGTTGTCCGTTTGCACAATATGTNCACAACCAACAAATCATAAAACTCCTTATGAAATATGCACAAGGCAGTTGCAGCTACATTTTTTGGTAATTTTTCTATTTTTGGGTTTCTTGCATCTTGATGGGTGTGCCACACTTGGGAAGGATATTCTTGGTTTCTCTTGGTCATATTATTGAGGCACTAGGTATTGGTGATGATATCCTTGGGGATGATCTTCTCTATATGGTGTTGGCCCTCAACCAAGTTTTGAGAGAACATTGGTCGTGTTTAACCATTTTGGGACTTCGACAGGCTATTCGAAGATGGAGCGCCTAGGCGAAGCGAAGATCACGAGATCTCGCTTATTTTGTGGGCTTTTTGGGCTTTTAGGGTTTATGTAACGGGTATGGGATGTCGTCCCATGGGTTTACCCATGTTTAGGCCTTTTTGTAATGTATAAATAAGTAGCTAAGTGATTGTAAGAAGTGTTTGTTGTCCGTTTGCACAATATGTTGTAAGAAGTAGATCTGGTTGGCTTCGTGCAAGTATCTGAAAATCCCTAGTTAACTGCAAGTGATTGTAAGTGGATTTTTGCATACAGACTGCGTAAGGCTCTGTGCCTTGACTTGATTTTGAGGAAGGTGGATCTAGTGCACTGTGCACAGATCACCTGTCTCGTGAAAATTTAGCTCTGTGGCTATGTTCCTGTAAGAAGATTGAAGGAGACTAATAAAGAAGAAGAAGAGTTGATGGGCGTAGCCCCACATTGGGGTGAACTACCTATATCTTGTGTTGATGTGCTTTGTGCAATGTTTTTCATGTTGTTTGTGTGTTTATCTTCTTAGTGCATTGATATTTATATATTTTATCTAGATGTATGGATGCTTAGTGCTCTATTGATGGTAAATAAATGCTAGATCTAAGTTAATGTTATGTGCTAAGTGGTTGGAAGTGTGTGATATGTTCATTACTCCGTTGTTCTGTATTTAGGGTTTAATCTAGGATGTGAATAGGATTTATGAACTAATTCATATTGATAGGCTAAGTTATATTTTAATTGCTGTAATCATATATATGTGTCCCAGCTAGGTTGTAGACACCTGAGTGTTACAACCCCCCTGCCTCTACCTCGGGTGAGACTTTGTCTGCTTCCCATCGCAGGTGTTGCTGAAAGGGTCGGTAGTTAGGGTTTTTTTGGTGTGTTGTTGAAGCATTGAACCCTAGGTCTTCCCCTATGCCAACAAATGGTTCTGTTACCGAGACCTGAAACTGTGATTGTTGGGAACTGAATAAAAGAGAAGGCTTTGTGCATAGATTTGTTGCTATAGTGCACAATATTCTACTTAACTTGTGAATTTTTGTGATAAGAGAGAAGCTTGATCTGAAGAAAATAGGTAATATCTTAAAGCTTTGTGCTCTAGTAAAGGTAAGAT
The DNA here is from genome assembly GCA_010110895.2 of Picea sitchensis. Classification (NCBI taxonomy): domain Eukaryota; kingdom Viridiplantae; phylum Streptophyta; class Pinopsida; order Pinales; family Pinaceae; genus Picea; species Picea sitchensis. The sequence continues at coordinate 620,976 of SNQJ01S0000479.1, read as the reverse complement.
AAGTGGAAATTTTTTCTTCGGAAGTATGAATATAGGTATGTTTGATAGATTTTGTCCAAGTCTGAAAACTAGGGCACACTAGAAGAAAGAGTTTATCTTAATAAATCTGATAGAGATAGTGAAAGATATGTTATTCCTATGCATAGAAAGAATTTTTGGACTAACAAGTGGATGAAGGAACCTAGAAAGAATTGTTGCAGATTACAGTTCCATCACTGTGACCCCAGTGCGCAGTACAGGAAGGGTTGGGGATCATTTAAAATAGAGAGAGGATTGACACTGTGTTATAATTGCAAAAGATCGAGACATCTTGTAAAGGAATTCCCTAGTACAGGTCCTATTTGTCTTTGTTGTAAGGTTATTGGTCATAAGGTTGAGGAATTCCCTAGGATGATTGCTAAAGTTGAAAAGATGAACATGAGACAAGAAAACTATGAAGAAGGTCAAGAAACTAAGGACATGTTAAAGAACCAGAAAGAATCAGAGACTATGTTATTACAGATGAAAGAAACATTGAAGGATCACAGAGACATCAGTTTACTAGAGATATTAAAAGAGAAGAAGTGCATAGAAACAAGAATAGGAGACTTCGACATAGACTATGTCCTGGATGAAGAAACACATGTGAATATTATGCCAGAAAGCACTTGGGAAATTTTGGGAAAGCCTGCTATGATTCCTTCATTGGGAAGGATAGGATTGTTTAAAGGAAAGATGATAACCCTATGTGGAAGAATTATTAATGTACCTATGATTTCTCATGACACAACGACTGAAGAAGAATTTGAAGTTATTAAGTTTGTTGAGAACAACCCCCCTTTTGCACTTTTGTTAGGAAAGAATTGGATTGATAAGGACCAGATCAGAAGGAAAGTAGAGAAGAAATCTACAGAACAAAAAAAGCAAGAATTAAGGGACTTCATGGCTAGGAAAATAGCGTGACTAATGAAAGAACAAGAGAATAAGTCGAAGAAACAGAGGACCAGATAACTAGTTGTCGAAGTTGAAAGAACACAAGAAGGCTTAAAGAACTTGTCCATGCAGGAAAGAAGTGAATTCACCTTGAAAATAGTATGAGAAGAGGTATTACCTTCGAACCCTTTGGAAGACATCCAGCAATACGAAGTTACTACGCTAATAGATGATAAGAATAAGAATGGAAAGAGGAATCCAGAGACTCAAATCACAGGAAAGAAGGCCAGAAAGCTCAGTAAGAAGAAATCAAAATTAGAAAAACTACAGGAAGTTCCAGAAAAGACTTCGCAGAAGGCAGGCTTGCAGAACATGAACTTTGTTGGAATAGCATAACAACGCAGAATGGCACTTCGCCATGGTGAAGCTATATGACCATTGGAGGCATCCCAACCATTATAATGACACTCCATAATGACTAGAAGGGAAGTTATGGCTGGAAAGCTCGCCATTGGACCGTTGATACCGCGCCATAACGGATGGATTCATATTGATTAAGGCATTTGTGCTCGTTGGAGGAATCTGTTACGACGTTTCTTTTTTAATCCGTCAAACGCTGCACCGGGACCATGTTTTGCAAACCGAGATATCTGAGCTAACAGAGAACCAATTGCATACCGCGTTGTGTTGTCTAGACCTCGCCATCGATTTGATTACCTTCAGAGTTTGTTCACCTAACCAAATTATTTTATTACAAGTGTGAATGTCGGGTGAGCGTAGCGCAGTAGAGAAGTCCATGGAGGATATTCTTGTATACCTCATAACTAAGAAAGTCATGTTTGTAGGAATACATGCATCGTCGACTGGCATATTGCAAGCATCCCCATCGACTAGACGATTTTCTAGCCACGCTGCTAAGAAACGAAGAAGACACCGCGATGATCTAGCTAACACAAAGTAGTTCCTGTCGGTCTTGCCAGACTACATCCCGCCCTTTACTGGAATGGTAAACCGTGACAGTGTCCTGCGTGACTTTGAGTACACGATGATCACTGTGTATCTCCCGAAGGGGATACGTGCAGTTGGACCTCAGTTGGGACTGATCCCAGCTCTCAATATCATCGACTTTAACCTCGGAGACCAAAAGAATTATGTGATGCTCGCACCACATAGGTACCTGATGAAGACGACTGGGAAGAATCCCAAGATATTTCCCTAGATGTGGATTAAGGAGCTCACACGCCCCATGATCTTGAATGTAATTAATATCCCCCACGTTGACCGACATAAGGAGGTTAACGCATGCGTTAAAATCCTCATGTTGTGCTACCATGGAGGGTATTTGTGGCTAGATAGGCACGTCACTGTGGATTCGTCGTTGATCCACCTCATCACTAGATTGAGCATGCAAGGACCAAACCCACACAAATTCTACCTAGGGAAGACGTCAGATCGCTCCCTGGCACAAAGAATAAAGGAATCCTATGACGATGTAGAGAAGGGAAAGCGAGGCTACAAGGTAGCCTCCAAATAGGATGGCGCAGTGTGCCTTGCTTTCTAACTTATTGCTGGCAAGCTCGTCCGAAAGAACCGTCCAACACAAGTCATAGGGTTTGTAGTCGACCTCACAGGGAAGTGTGTTGAAGGAATGCAGATGAACTGGGCGAGTTACCTCATCAACAAGTTGGAGAAGGACTATCGCGAAGTGTAGGACCAAGGATACAAATTCCACTTCAGTTTGTTACTGGTGCTCATTGCATTTGTTGCTTGGCAGATGCCGAAAGGAGCAACATTCCCTGAAGTTGAGCCATCAAAATCGTTGGTCGCGAGGTTCACTACCTTGTGGTATAGGAACGATATGGTGAAGCAGTGGCAGTTGAATGGTGTCTTCCATACTTATTACCTACATCTGAAGCGTGCCATTGAATCCTTCCCCTAGATGAAACTGAATACACTCCATTGATATAGGCCACTAGAGAAGTTATGTGCAGACTGACACTTCATCTACATCATCGTGTGCGAGGATGAAAGTAAGGAGGATTTGGAGTCTTACTATAAGTTGAATGAGGAAGACATCGAAGAGATCACTAAGGAATGGCCAGCAGAATTCCTTGTACCAGTGGAGGATCCAGAAATCTCTGACCCCGATATCATCGAAAGCCCATTAGTCACCTGGGTCGAACATGATGGATAGAGCAGCGCAAAGAAAAAGAAGAAAAAGGATGAAGTCCAAGACATAGAAAGTGATGAGAAGGATAATGCATCGGAGGAAATTGTGCCTGACTCACCTGTAGGAGGAGGAGGATATGAAGTGAACCAAGCGGAAGGAGGGGAAGAAGGAGAAAAGAAGGAAAACGGAGAAGCTACACCGTCGAAGGATCCCCTCACCACAACAGAAGCATCACATAAGAGGAATATTTCCACGGAGAAACCTTCGGCAAGGAAGAAGGATCGCGCTAACATGCCTCAGTCGTGAAACGTGCTCACAGTGGATGACATTGATCTCATCATCATAGCTATAGAAGACGCTTCATAATACATCTTGCATAAACATGGGGCAAAGTAGGTGTCGATGTACGATAGAATAGAGAAATAGCTCGGATACATAAAACAAGCTATCCATTCAAGTCGTGCAGTGCCTAATACGCCATCCTCAACAAAAAATGTAGATTTGGGGGATGACCCCACCCAATTATGCAGATTAGCATATGCAACAGAGGCTGGACTTCATCGAGTCCAAGAAGAAAAAGAGCAGGCCACAGAATCCATGAAGCAAGAAAAGGAGGGGGCCTTAGAGCAACTATGAACTGCACAGAAAGAGAAAGATGAACTTAGGGCAATGTTAAAACAGGACAAAGAGAAGATACAGGAAGAAAAAGACCAATTGCTCGCAGAGAAGATTGCGGTCAAATAGGCAGTAACTAGAGAACTTTGATCTGTGTCGGCCTTGGTACAGGAGGAACCGGAGTCGACAGAGATGAAAGTGGGGAAGCTCGTCGAGGCCATTCAATTGCTTCAAGCAAGAGTAGCATAATTAGAACTTCAAGAAGTGCCAAGCACTCCTTAAGAAGTGTGGGATCAGAGGGAAGAAGCTGCCAGGAGAACAGTAGAAAGAATCAGGGTGTTGGCCTTAGAATGTAAGCAATTAAGTGATCAAAGTGCGTAGACTTATGAGCGCCTGGAAAAAGATATGGAGATGAGGAAATTGGAAGCACAACTCCAGGAGGTGAAGCAATAGGCATCTACAATGCAAGCACAGATGAAGTTGTGTGCTGAAGTTGAGAATATGAAGAGGTTGCAGGAGCAACGCACAGTCCAACAGCAGGTTACTGCCATCTAGAGTAAGGTTATGGAAGTGACATAGAGACTCCATCCAGTGTAGGACAAAGCCTGCACGCTTTTTGAAGAGATCGAGGGACAAGGCTCATAGCTAGAACAGATGGTCGTGACAATAGAACAACACCTAGAAGGGCCTATCATCGAGCAAGTAATTCATAAGTTCATCGAGCAGGAGGCTCTGGTGAAGCAGCAAGTCGAGGCAACTCGAGTGAAGCTCGAGGCCTTCAAAGAGGTATTACCCAAATCAGAATGACTCGGCATGAGTCATAGGTGAGTGTTGGGGGCCTGTTGTCCCTCAACCAAGTTTTTAGAGAACATTGGTCGTGTTTAACCATTTTTGGGACTTCGACAGGCTGGTCGAAAATGGAGCGCCCAGGCGAAGCGGAGATCGCAGGATATTGCTTATTTTGTGGGATTTTTGAGATTTTAGGGTTTATGTAACGGGTATGGGTTGTCGGTCGATGGGTTTACCCATGTTTAGGACTTTTTGTAATGTATAAACAAGTATCTAAGTGATTGTAAGAAGTGTGTGTTGGCTATGTGCACAATATCTTGTAAGAAGTAGATCTGGTTGGCTTCGTGCAAGTATCTGAAAAGACCTAGCTAAGTGCAAGTGATTGTAAGAGGCTTTGTGCAGACAGAATGCGTAAGGCTATGTGCCTTGACCTGATTTTGAGGAAGGTGGATCTAGTGTGTTGTGCACATATCACATGTCTCGTGTGAAGTTAGCTTTGTGGCTCTGTGCCTGTAAGAAGATTGAAGGAGACTAATAAAGAAGAAGAAGAGTTGGTGGACGTATCCCCACACTGGGGTGAACCACGTATATCATGTATTGATGTGCTTTGTGCAATGTTGTTCATGTTGTTTGTGTGGTTATTTTCTTAGTGCACTGTTATTTATATATGTTAGATAGATGTATGGATTCTTAGTGCTCTATTGATGGTAAATAAATGCTAGATCTGAGTTAATGTTATGTGCTAAGTGGTTGGAAGTGTGTGACATGTTCATTACTGCGATGTTCTGTATTTAGGGTTTAATCTGCTATGTGAATAGGATTTAAGAACTAATTCATATTGATAGGCTAAGTGCTTTATTAAGTGTTGTAATCATAAATCCGTGGCCCAACTAGGTTGTGACACCTGAGTCCTACAACCCCCCTGCCTCTACCTCAGGTGAGACTTCATCTGCTTTGCAGGTGTTGTCGAAAGGGCTGGTAGTTAGGGTTTTGTTGGTGCATTGTTGAAGCATTGAACCTCGGGTTTGCCCCTATGCCAACATATGGTATTTTGGTTATTGATGGTGATGTACTTGTAATATCTTCGAATGAATTCTTCTATAGAAATATTGTTGGGTTTTCTCCCAAGGTTGGGTTTCCCAGGATAAACTCTTGTGTTCTTGTGTCTACCGTGCATGGTTAATATTTCTAGAACTTGTTATTTTTGTTGCATTGTTATAATTGAGATTTTCAGTGTATATTTATTCTATGATAATTGTTATATGAAAGTGAATATTTTTATTAATCATAAGGCAATAAATAACAAATATGAGAATCATAAAACATCAACATGGTATCAGAGCTAGTTGAAATATTGACACTGCATAGTTTCTATTTGTCACTGCAATTTGCCACTACATAGACCTGAACTTGTCAAGCTCATTTAGCAACTTATTGGAGGATGTTGAATTTAATTTTTCCATAAATCAGCTCTCCCTAGCCTAACACCCCCCTAGTATTGGTCTTAGATTGCATCTTGGTGAAAGTTGAAATTTCACCTAAAAACCCACTATTACAATTGCAACAACTTTATTTTTGAAGTTTGGCGAGCATTTATTGGGATGAGTTGAGGAAAACGTTTTGTATAAAGAAACTCACCTTACCCTAGCGCACCTATTTCACTTCTTAGTTTGACTTTCCGTCAAAGTTGAAATTTTAAGGTTTATTGACATTTTCCTGGACATTGAACCTTCTGTTATCTTTTTTGTGATTTCCTCATGTACTATTGGTGTTCAGTTTCATATTAGAAGACAAGATGGATGGTGTTACAAATTTCATAGGTATGCACTTATATATGTTTCCAAGTTATATCATTTAGCAGAGTATGAGGATGTTTGCAGGGGATGTACAAGGGACCTTGTCCAAGAAATGACCCAAAGGGATCATTGGATCTAGTGCATTCAGAGGAATAACGCACCCTCCCTAGAAATTAAGAATCTAGGTTTTCATATCAGGTTTGATATTTTTATATTGTTGCATCTTAAATAAATATTGTAACTGGGACAATAGTCTTTAGAGTTCTATTGCTGTTGAGCACTTTTTGCTATCAAATGTTTAGTGAAACTTGAATATTGCTAGTACAATAATCATTATGTAAATGCTCATTGTTTAGTACTAATGATGCACTTGTTTGCAAGATAGAATTGATCTCCTATAGAATGTGTTCTTGGTTGTTGTCTTTGTCCCAGGAAGGTTACCTTGTAAATTCCATGGAGGTTACCATGGAGATGTTATTGTTTTTTTCTAGGCCGGTTACCATGAAGGAATGGCAGGTAACAACACTAGAGAAGTGTTGTTCTTTTTCTTTGTTTCTTATTATTATTCTTGTTCTAGGCAGGTCACAAGTAATAGCTCTGAGAAAGACATATAGTGACAATTGTTCATGTTCCAATTTTTTTTGTTCTTATTTCTATTTCCTATTCATAAGAATATTGTTCTTGCCTGTTATTTTCCCTTTTTATTGCTCTTGTTCCGGGAAGGTCATGGGTGGAAGCTCTGAGAGGGAGCTATAGTGACGGTTGCAGGAGGAAATAGAATAAATGGTCTCTAGTTTGAGACATGGAGCAAACTATCCAGACATAAGAGTTGTGTACATGACCGTATGCATCCATGTACCAAAGGGGAAGAGGACGAAGTTAGAACCTTCCGGAAAGAAGGATACTTTTGTGGGATACATAGTGTTTTATATGGAGATTGATTGTGAAGAGCAGAAGGCTCTAGATGTGACCATAAGATCCCTCTAGTCCAATTTTTCACTCTTCATATCATCAAGAAGAGTCCGTAGAGCCAGTTGGGTTAGTGGATCTACCTAGACATGTTGTAGTGACCAATAAGAGGCCAACATGGTTTTGTGATACCTTGCAGGATGTAGTATGGTATGCAACTCCACGTGATACTTTCAGAGAGACAAAAATACCTCATATATTCTCAAGTTACATGGAGTCACATCATTGATTCCAAACCTTCCAGTTATGAGGAGGAGCATGTGGCTCCACCAGTGGTGAGGTAGGTGGCACCACCAAGTACCATCTCAGAGGGAGCCAGAGTTTAGAGGGATCTATCCCTTAGAATCCAGTAGGGAGGAGAACCTCCCAAGATAGTTCATTGGATATCAAACTTCAGAGGAGATCAACAGATGAAGAGGGAGTAGTTGGCTCCAAAGATCATACAGACTCAGAGGGAGTCATGTTTCAAAGGGACCATGGTACTCCAGGATCGATGGATACTTGATGAGCCTTGGGGTGATGCAGATCCCAACCTTTGCTACAAGGATTTTGATGATGATTCTTTGATCTATGTTCATAATATGTTCCTCACAAGATCAGAATAACTCTTTTTCCGGTGTAAGAGTTAGTTGACCTCAGAGTTAGAGATGAAGGATCTTGGTCAGATGTACTATGGGATTGGAGGTATGAAAGATATCATATGATATGTTCCTCATTCAATGGATACTAATGAGGTTCAATATGATGGACTTCAAGTCCATGGAGACAAATCCAAAGAAGTTGAGTAATTATGCTCCAGATTCATATTTGGTGCATCCCACAATGTACACGCAGTAGATTGGATCCTTGATGTACCTGGTTAATGTCAAGCCAGATATTTTCTTTACAATGAGCACCATGAGCCAATATTTGGTTGAATCCAAGGAAGTTCCATTGGGTGGTAGTGAAGCATAGTACAATTGGATATGGTTTGTCTCAGGTGATGAAGTGAGGCTGTAGAGATATACATATTTCGATTGAGAAGGGAGTGCAGTAGACATATTGAGCACCTTAAGGTGATGATTTATCTTGGAATCAGTCATGATTTCCAGGATAAAATGGAATAAGGATTCTATAGCACTCAGTATGACAGAGACAGAGTATGTCACAACCAGTTTCACAAGTCGTGAAGTGGTGCAAGTTCAGAAGCTTCTTGCAGGACTTGATATGAGACATGGTATAGAAGGGAGCAATGAAGCTCCAGTACTCATCCACATATGATCATATTGTAAGATATCCTCCTAGAGTGGCCATGATGACTTGGATGAGGAGGATGATACACAGGATTATCCATATTGATTTGGCTAGTGATGACTATTTATGTTTCAACATTGGGAAGACATTCTCCCAGATTAGTCATGCACAGGGATATGCTAGTGATGATATGAGAAAAGGGAGAATGATTCATTCACTCATGGGGCTATTCTAGTGGTGAATGTCCCAGGTATGTTAATATTATCCATGCAATAGCATCGGGAAAACATTATCCTAGATTGGTCATGCATGGGGCTATGCTAATGTTGATATGAACAAAGGAGAATGATTTGTTCAATTACAGGGCTCTTCTAGTAGTGAATGGCCCATAGTATTGGACATCCATTATCCCAGATTGGTCATGCACGAGGTTATCCTAGTACTAATATGACCAAGGGTAAATTATTCATTCATCCACATGCCATTGCTAGTGGTGAATGGCCCAGGTATAGTATTTCTCCTGTCGAGGAGTAGATGGACTCACGATGCTATCACATGCATATTCTGGGATGGAATGCATGTGCGGAGATGACACATCAATATGGATCATAAAGAAACTTTTATATAGCAGAATAAATCCAAGTATGGAGAATGTCTCCCTCGTTGAGAGGGAGTGTTGAATTTTTTCAACTTCGGGCAGTCTTTCTCCATAAGAAAGTACAGGAAGACCCATATACTCCATTACAGAAGCCCCAAAAAGAAATTGAAGACCCAGGAAGAGAAGTAGGCCCCACCAATAAAAGATAGAAAAAATAAAGTAATTTGAAGACCCAGAATAAGAAGTCGGCCTCAGACATGCAACCAAATTAGTATAAATGCATGACTGGACCATTTCATTTGGACAATCATACAACTCCTTCGACAATGCGAAAAAAGGCAGTTGCAATTGCAGTTTTTGGTAATTTCTCTATTTCTGGATTTTTGGTATCTTGATGAGTGTGCCACACTTGGGAAGGATATTCTTGGTTTCTTTTGGTCCTCTTATTGAGGCGCTAGGTCTTGGTGATGCTAGCCTTGGGGAGGATATTCTTTGTATGGTACTTTGGGTATTGATGGTGATGTACTAGTAATATCTTGGACTGAATTCTTCTATAGAAAGGTTGTTGGGTTTTATCCCAAGGTTGGTTTTCCCAGAATAAACTCTTGGTGTTCTTGTGTTGTGTTCTTGTGTCTACTATGCATGGTTAATATTTCTAGATCTTGTTATTTCCTTTGCGTTGTTATAGTTGATATTTTCAGTGTATATTTATTCTATGATAACTATTGTATGAAAGTGAATTTTGTTATTAATCATAATGCAATAACTATCAAATATGAGAATCATAAAACATAAACAACATTATTGTGAATTACTTCAAGTCAGGTCTAGTAGAGGAACATAGTTCATTAGTAGACGATATTTTCATTCTTAAATGTGGAAAATATGGGCTAACGATCACACCCAAGAGTTGCTTTTGGGTTGTTTCAAACTAATTAAATAAAAATTTATTTAGAAATGCATATGTAGTACTCACGGTCTCACTTGCTCATCTATAATAAAGTTGGAATATCTCACTTTCACAAGTGTCATCCCACATGCCTTTAAAGTAAAATTAGGATCCCCCCATCCACCTTTCTATGAATTTAAGAGAATCATATTATAAAGGTAAACGTTTGGGGAAAGGCATTCTAGCTCATGCGGTACATGCAAGTATCTTCGTCGAGGATATGGATGCTCAATGGCAGTGGAGCAAGGCATATGACACCAATGTGACTATGTCGGGGATATGGATGCTAGCTAGTAGCGGAGAAACACCAGAGAAATTCATATTCAACTTGTATTCTCAACATTCCCGATGCATCATTTCCTTGTATTACTTCTCATGCTTTCCCAAATAAATCTAGTTCAAAAAGGTATATTGTGGTAATCAATTTTCTTTGGGCATGACCGTGACCTCTCCCTTGCATAATACAAATTTGTTTCATCAAAATTTTCACTTTTTAAAACTATGGGACCTACTCACTCTCCCTTGGGTCATGCACTGCAAGTGTTTCCATTCTCATAAGTTTTATGTTTAGATACATTTTGCAGAGACTCCAAGTGTTTCCATTCTCATAAGTTTTATGTTTAGATACATTTTGCAGAGACTCATGGCCTCTCTCAGTGTGTCACCAATTGTTGTCCTAGGCATCAACACCTACATTTTTATTGTGATCTTACTCATAGAGTCAATTTTAGCCACAAAAATGGGACCCCATTTTTGTTTTAAATACCAGATACCTTTGATTTCTTGATCTTGGTTAAAATCTTCTCATTTCCCTTTGATGATTTTTCTTTATCCTAAGTTTGGTTTTTTTTTTAACACTTTGCATATCGTGAGGAGTTCATGCATCATTGTATATATACCATAGATATCACATCATCGCGCTAAATACACACCTATTAAACTTTTTTCATAAATGCCTTTAACATAAACCATCACACATTATAGGAGTTCCTGTGTATTATCCAAGACAACTAAAGAGCTTCCAACATACTAATGTTAATCACAGAAGTTCCATAATTCTCCGATACATCAAAATCTTATCGACACACTTCCTTCTTCCACTTTTACAGTCTATAAAGAGCCGCACTTCATATTTTTGTATTTCTTTGTTTTAAAAATAGAGAGAGTGTCAATCATTTTTCATGTGCTAGCAGATAATTCTTCATGTCCATGTGTTCCCAATTTCCAGGTAGGCCCTAAAACTGTATCTCACTTTCATTCCTATATTTTCCATTGATAAGTTTATGGTTTTTTCCATTTAATCGATACTAACTAACCACCATTCATCCCCTTGCACCTACTTCCCTCTGTCTTGTCTTGAGTTCTCCCCATGTTATACCTCAATAGAGTCCTACCCTTGATTAAAATCAATAGAGTCCTACCCTTTCCCAATAAGATGCACCCTAAACCCTTGACCTCAATCAGTTCAGGGTTTGTGTTTCCTTTCCCTGATCTACAAAACCCTAGCAACGGGGTTTCCTCCTCTTGGGACTTGCACCATAACTTTAATTATTAGGCTAGTCCTCGCAGAATGAACAAATCCTCTTTGACGTGAGCGTATCCAAACCTTAATACACTTATTACGTTGGTCTCCAATACTTAACCAAATTTCAAATTCGGAGATACATTGGCATTATTGTCACAAACCCCGTCGATCCTTTCCCTTCCACATCGACAAAGTTACTCCCAACTTCACTGGTGTCTACCGAGGCATTTCAACGATGTTATTAATATAGACATTGAATCTATTGTATTTCCTGTTTTCAGCGGAGTTCTGAACAAATTCATCGCTCATTACAATTTCTCGTCAGCATGGTTCTTAACATCATCCTCGGTAACACGTTCTACCTTTTTGGCGGACTTTGCCACAACCTCTCTGGTACCCATGTCTTCATACCGGTGCAATTTATTTACCACAAATGTGCCAATATCGATCAATTGTTTCAGCGTAGTTTATACCAGCATTGTCGATACACTACATTTTTATATCAACGTAGTTTCCATCAACTACGACGACTCTCGTTTCTTCATCGTCTAGTTTAATAACAACAATGCCAATTCACCTCGACTTTTCTCTAGTGTGAGCCAACTTTCACTTAGACTCTCACCATGTACCCCATTATCCTATCTTCCTCAGATGATGATTTTCCTTCCTAACATCGGAACCAATAGCTCCTCATATATCAACATAAGTGTGCATGGATGGATGTATCTTAAACCTATTGATACTGCTCAAAATAATTAATGACTTACATGATTTTCGAAACTAACATTTTATGTTTGTTGTCATGTCATCTTCCATTGCTAATTTGATATACTAATGGTGGCTATGTTTTTTATAGATTTAGAGATGTCATCTTGCAAGAAAAAAATGATAGGGGCTTCTGCAAGAGGAAGCCAATAGGAAGAGGACCCTGACACCCCAGAAAGTGTCTATGACGTTACTACATGACTCTTAGAGAAAGGTGGAACTTCACTCAAATGGGGTGAATTTTTCCAGATGTTCAAGAAGTAAAACTTCCCTATGGAGGCTCAAGATCAAGATGAGGTCAAGATCTTTAAAAACATCCAGAATTCAAGATTGCATAGGGTGATCACTCATGCAACAATTTTTCTTTGTGTGGATGTTGTTTCATGGATCCTTAAGCACGTAGACCTCAACAATCGGTATATACTAAATTCTGAGGGGTAGTCCATAACATCATTCCAGGAAGCTGACATAGCCTAGTACTACCACTTGGAAAAAGGAATTTGGTCACTAGATGATGAACTCATCAAGAAGTTCCCACACAAGGTGAAGGATCTATTCAAAATATGGTACAAGACAAAAAAAAACATTCAAACTCAAGTCGTCTGGTGAATATCCAACTAGTTCGCTAAGAACACCATACCAATACATTGTAGTGATGCTATGCAGACTATATGGGGAGCAAGATGCATCAAAATTCACTTTAATATATTATTGTGTTGATGAAGGGTCATATTTAAATTGGGTCGATATCCTATCAACAAACTTATAAGAGTCCATCATAGCCGTCAAGGATACCGCTCCCAGAAAATTCCCAAGCTTTCACTTTTCCTATGACCTGTTGGATATGATGTGCATGTGCCATCAATGTCCCAAGATGCATTGGGATTGGAAGCCAATTGATCCCCCTATACATATGCACTACAAGGTGTTATGGGAGAACAAATACAAAATTGAGTATCATAGGATTTGTGATCACTTCTTGCCACCTCTCTACAATCTCATCTTTGGATCACCCATTCCATGTATGACCAATAAAGCATTGGCAATAATATGGAAGATTGTATATTGGTATCTCATGGAGAATGGGACATATATACGAGTGTATAGAGCTACCAAATCTCCTCATCTACTTCCTAGGTTCATACCTGATAGATTGGTGCTTCATGAGATTTCCTATCAAATTGTGATCCATGGAGTCAGGGAATAACTATATCATTATAAGAAGGATATCTTCCCCCCGCTATTGTTATGGTTTAGATCATACTCGTTCGAAAGAATTAACAATCCCGAGTTGAATTAAGCACACTACTATCATTCTAATTTGGAGAATAAAGTTTCTAGAGACAAGATCCAAAGAAAGTGGTCAAATATTATTGCAGCTAACACAAACACACTTGGGAATACACTTCAGCTACCTGAGAGGAGGTAGAATTTCATTGTGGTTCCCGAATGTATGAAGAATTTATCACTAGGAGGCAAGGTATACCTTTGGGCAGAATCTATGCTGAAGAAAAAGCATGGGAAGAGGACTGAAATAGAGATGAAGAAGAGACAATAGTGAAAGTGGAAACCACTACAACAACTATGAATTATGGGCCAACAGAGGGAGAGAATACAATAATGGACAACAAAAGAAGGAAGAAAGAAAAATTCCAAAAGAAAGAGGAAGTTGCTGAGAAGAAAAGAAAAATAGAAGAAGCTAAAGCCAAAGCAGAAGTTGATGCAACAATAGTATAAATGAAAACAACAACAAAATTAGAGCAGAAGGTGGCAGTTGATAAAGTAGAAATAGTCAAGGAGGAAGCAAGAGAAACAACTATGAGGGTAGTCACAGAAATAGCAGCACCAAAAAAAAGGGCAGTTGATGAAGCTGCAGCCAAGGCCACTGAGGAAGAACAACGCAAAAGGGATGAGGAAGCACTAAAAAATATGCTTCTCCTTTGGATATTGTCATCCCAGAGACATCGATAGAATTTCCCCTCACTAGTGGTAGCCTTCAGTTCGGTGATATGGAGTTGGGGCTTCTCACACCTTACAAGCCCAACAACGTGGTGAACCTAAAAAAGTTCAAATTTCAAAAAATCCACTGGTAGAATCATACAAAAATAGACTAGGAAAGTCCCAATTACTAGAGGGAACCCACTGTTAGTCGTCATAGAGACTACAGTGAATGAAGATGTTAGAAAATACCCCCTCTCCATAGCATATGTCGGCAATGCTTTCACTATGGCAACAGAGAGAAACCTTAAGAATTTGTTCTATCTAAACAAAGAAAAGGATGCAAGGATTAGAGATTTAGAGGAACAACTCTTGCATGCTAAGAAATATGAAGTGGGCCTCAAGGAATTCAATTTGTGTGCCTAAAAGGTAGGAATACAGCTCAAGGAGGTTATTATAGATATGTGTTCCCACCTTCAAGTATTCTAGCAGTTGGAGGCCAAAATAATGGATCAACATAGCCATGTGCAAGCAAAAATCATCAAGTTCTCCACCATCTGAGAAGGATTAAATTATATGAAAAGGTGGATTTCTAAGAACCCGGATTCTCTAGTCGAGCTTCCCCACCCCTCAGAAGGAGAAAGAAGGGTCGATTATGCATCCCTTGATCAATGCCAACAAGCCGAAGAAAGAGATGAAAAGGGGACAAAATCCTCACCAGCAATATGTGTGCATCTTAACAACACCTCACGCATATTGACACATAAGTGTCACCTTCCTCCCATCGAAGAGATCGAGAAAACCATTACGGAGGAGCATCTCTTTAAACAAACTCAACAGAATATGAATCAAATACAAGAAAGAGCTCAAGTAGCTATGAGGGAAATAATTGAAGCAATGGAAGAACACCTCATCCAACCAGCTAAGGTTTAGAAAATGATCCAAGCATTCATGGCCACTCTAGCAAGGGATATGAATACCCTCACCGACAACTCAACCTCCCACACAACCATCCTAGAGGAAATTTTGTATCACAGAGTCATATCCATCAACGAACAATATGACGTTTGGGACGCCTATGCCAGGGACAAAGATGCATGAATAAGAAAAAATAACAAATTTGAATTTGCTCACAACTGCTTCCTATTTTGTCTTTTTCCAATCGCCATCAACTTCATCCTTATTCCAACACATGTCAAAAGCAATTCAGAAAGGGAAGTTGAAGAGTTTTGTAACTGCTTCTTGCAGAATTCAAGAAGACACTTTCAATAGTCCCTAAAACTTTTTTAAGTAAAGGACCATTTGGAGGAGGCTCTTCAAGCATTTTACAGTCACAAACTATTTTGAGGATTAATATTGAGAAGCCCTTAGGGCCAAATTATATTGGAGATAATAAATCTTGTAAATGGTTGTTGAATGTAAACTACTTTCAAAAAATTATGTAGTGTTTACATGTTCTGTAAGAATGTCCTTTTGCTTATAGAATTTTCTTATGCAAATCGAAATTGTTATTGCAGATTGGTTTATTCTTTATTATGTTTTTCCTTGATATGATGAGTTTCTTAAGCATGTAACTTCATGATTTAGACTAATCTAGTTATGTATTTACACGTGTGTATTGTCTAACCTTGTTTCTTCTTAACAAATATCTGGGAAAAGTTATTTGCAGGGATTAGTTTCATTTACAGTTGCTCATTTGGTTACCGTAGATGCTCCTAGATAGGATATGATAGATTAGATTTATTTATGCATTCAGTTTGTTTTCATTTTCATTTCCATCACATCCATAACCACCCAATCACCCTTCATACCTAGTAATGGCAGTCGATCCAGAATCTGGATGGGTATCCTAAACCAAATGGTGCATAGTCTAATTTGGACCGTGTACCAAAGAGTGACACTTACTGTTGAAGGGAAATCATGCCAAATCAACACCATGATAAGAATTATGTCAACCAAAATGATCGAAAGAATCATTATGCTTCTCTCTTTTTGTCATTAATTAAAGCTAAAAAGGAATAAATATTTGTTGTATGTGAGCATGTACTTAATGTTGATGGATGTGTTAGGATTGAATTTCAAAATGGTGTGATCACTAATGAGTATCATGTACCAAGTTTGAGTGCCAATTTGTTTTATTTACCCTTACTAACCAAAACTGACAAGAAGATTAAATTATGGGATAATAGTTTTGTTGTGAATGATATTAACAATGACTTTGGTGCTATTGTTGAGGGTGTTCTTGACCCTAAAGATATGATCTATAAGTTACGTGATTCTAAGAAGGATCATGGACCAATTACACTCATAGACAATACTAATTACTATAGCATAATTTAGCATGAGCAACTTGGACATCTAAATTTCCAAAGTATGAAATTGATGGTGGAGTTTAATATTGTTAATGGAGTACATATGGTAGTTCTTCCTAATGGTGTATGTAAAGTGTGTGTGATTGGAAAGAATCACTAGGATGAATTTTAGACTAGAAAGTCCTAGAGAGAAAAGGCTTAGTTGAGCTTACCATGGTGACCTTTGTACAATGAACCAACCTTCATTAGCAAGTGCAATATACTTTTAACCTTCATTGATGATTTTTCCAAGTATGTTTTGGTGTATCTATTGAAGAATAAGGATATTGTCTTTGAAATTTTAAAGGAATTTAGAGCATTCACCAAAAACTAATATAGTTGAACTGTGAAATGTCTAAGATTTGGCAATGGAGGATAAATGTGAGAAAGGAATTTGATAGATACTTGTCACATCATGGTATCTCTTTGCAAAGACCTATACCTAACACACCTCAATAGACCATTGTTTATGAAAGGAACAAGTAGACTTTGGTTGAAATGGCACATTGTTTACTTTAGGCCAAATGTATGTCAACTAGACTTTAGGTAGACATTGTCTATTGCTCAAATTACCTTCTAAAAATTACTCCAAACAAATTTGTTTGTGATATAGCCCCCTCAGTACAATATATTAGAACTTTTGGATGTATATCTTGGGATTGTATTACATGATAAGAGAAAGAAGCTAGATGCAAAGAGTCATGCTTGTATTATGGTGGGCTATTCTATTGAATCAAAATCCTGCAAGTCCAATCAAATA
Organism: Picea sitchensis; assembly: GCA_010110895.2. NCBI lineage: Eukaryota > Viridiplantae > Streptophyta > Pinopsida > Pinales > Pinaceae > Picea > Picea sitchensis. The sequence goes on along the minus strand of SNQJ01S0000479.1, from coordinate 603,606 downwards.
GGAATTTGTTGGCATGAGGGATGTCATTTTTTATGAGCATGCTTCAAGGGTTTCTTGTTGAAATCCTCTACTAGAATGTTAAGTATCATCCATATGAAATTTAGAAGAAATTGTGTATTGATTGATTGTTACACAACATTGACCAATGTGTCTACAAGCTCATGACTAGATAGTCAACTCACATGGTAGAGTGAACTTGTAGTCAACCTTCTACAAAAGAGTTGACTACAAGCAATGGCTTTCCTAATAATTTAACTATGAGTTTTTCTAGTTAATTTGACATAGGAACTCATTCTTCGAGGAATACTAGGATTCCTTGATAGGTGACTAACATAGATACAATTGTTGGTGTTGATGTAGGTAATGTAAATGACTCAAGAAATACTAGAGGAAAAGAATACCATGGTAGAGTTTCTTTAATGGAATGTGTGTTAGAGCCATGTGATCTTGATACATATGAAAATGCACATGGTCGACCTAAATGGAAAAATGTTATGGCTAAAGAGAACATTTCCTTAATGAATAATAAAACATGGAACTTGGTTCCCTAACCATGAGGAATGAATGTGGTGAAATGTCAATGGGTTTACAAGAATAAATTCACATATAAATGTATTGTTGAGAGGCATATGAGTTGAATGGTAACAAAACCAATTTTTCAATAGGAAGGCATTGACAACACCAAGACATTTGTTGGAGAACTAGGAAACTTCATAAGTGAACAATAATGAATTCTAAGAAGAGTTGTTGTCATTCAACATTATTATAGTACTAAAGTATAGCATAGCTCAACATATGGAATAACACACAAAACTTTATTCAATATGGAATGTGTTAAATCATAGTCTTCACCTCTTCCTTCTATTCCTCCAATCAACTCATCCATCTGTTAACCTAATTTCTACTTAGTTTTTCTTCCATGGTGTGTTGAGTCATTTCAAAAAAAAATTGTTGTCCTTAATTTATTTTTATTAGTTCCTTTCTCTTTATAAGGTCAATTCAAGTCATGAGTTGAATTAAATAAGTCACATCACCATGGTTATGTTACTATTGGGTTGGGAAAAAGGATAACTTAGGCCTATTGATGCAAAAAGGTATTTGTTGGGCGTAGGCCTATTTTGAGGAAATACCCAATTTTGGAGGGAAAGGCCTAATTTTGGAGAAGAACAATTGGAAGGAAAAGAAACACGTGCGATGAAAAGTAGCATGCAAGGCGCAGGAAGGAAAACCTAACCATGTTAGGGTTAAGGTGTTGGTAGAGATTGTAACGGCTATAAGCCTGTAAAATAGTATAAATAAGAACTGAGGAGGTCTAGGTCAAGGTTCTGTGGGAGTATTGGTTCAACAATTCAATAATTGTTCCAGTTTTGTGGTTCGATGATTGTAGTTAAGCTATTGTTGTAAACATTGTTGAGTAATAGAAGAGTCAAGTAGGCCAGATTTTGAGGGTTAGATCACAGGCTAAGGAGCCTCGTGTGATCTAGTCTACCTCATAGAGGTTATTGAACCTTTTCACGATTCTATGATGGGAGATGTAGTGCACGCAATGCCATATTTTGCATAAAACTAAATAAAAGATAAGAGAAGACAAATATTTGTGGATGTAGCCCAGGAGGGAGTGAACCACGGTAAAACATGTGTTATCTATAATGTTTCTTGCATGTTTACTTTTTTTTAATGGCTAGTTGATGAATGAATGGTTAATATAAATACATTAGAATGCATGCATGGGATTAAATATGAATGAATCCTAGGAATAATTGAATGAATAACATTATGAATGCATGGAGGAGATAAAATACAATCCCATATCCCCACTCATTCCTAGACTGCACGCACTTGAGTGTTGTAGTCACCCATAAAGTTATCTCGAGTGAGACTGTACAGTGCATTCAGTGTGTTGTGTTGCCTTCTGGTTTACTAGGAGGGCCGATATTTTTAGAGGGTTTTGATGGAAACTTATTCAGATCTGAATCTGGGTTAGCCCAAGAAGTAGAAGAAGGAGAGAAGTAACCAACAAATGGTTATTTTGTCGTTTGGAACTGCATGGGATTGAGTGGACGAGATTCGTAGAAGAAGCATATGAAGAATGAAGGTATAAAAAGAAATGTTGAGGCCATGGAATCCAACGAAGACGGAGATCGAAAGATGGTTGAAAACAAAGGAACTTGAGTTCGAGCAAAAGGATAACATAAACCCTAAGATAACACCATACAAATATCTGGACAAATACGTGTTTAGCGACTTGCATGAGGTATTTTTCTATGATTTTCCACATCTGTTGCAGGAGTGGCTATTAAGTTTAAAATACAACCACTCGACAAATAGAATCAGAAAATTGGAGTGTAATCATGTGGAGTGTAAATTCTAACCTTGTACAATATCTACTGCAAACTGATATTCAAAAAAGAACTGAAAAGATACAATGGCAAATACAAACATTACACAGAGATTTTTCACCTGGAAACCCAAACCAGGAAAACCAGCATATATTATATTCATACATTGTGTTACATTGTTTACAATACAATATACATATAGGAGCCAGCGGCATCCAAAACCCTAACCCAATGACCTGGATTAGTCCAAAACCCTAATTCCTTAACCAAAAATAGAAAACCATCGGCAAAAACCATGTGTCGAAAAACCACCTAAATATCATGTGGTCCCGGAAATATGTCGTCCCGAAAATATGTCATCCCGGTAATATGTCATCCCGGAAATATGTCGTCCCGAAAAAAAAAAAATCGGGGGCGCTGCCCCTGAACCCCCGCGTGGGGGGCTCTACCCCCCTGCGCGCTCGACGTAGATGCTCAGACACTACTACTCGTGAAAATAATATAACACATACCCAACATTCTCCCACTTGTTGTTTTCTTTGCACACAGGGGGTTACAGGGTTACATAGTCAACAATGCCCATGGATCCTCTACACCAAGAGAACTTCTCAGTGCTCAC
>SNQJ01S0000479.1:580589-597295 GCA_010110895.2 Picea sitchensis | reverse complement strand
AGAACACAACAAACTGATACATTTATCTTCATCTGAAATTTTAATATCAACAGATACTAATTGACTTACCACAATATTGAAGGTGTTCAAATGCTCTGCCACCGACTCTCCATCTCTCATCCTCAAGTTATACAGCTTCTTTCTCGGGAATAGTTTATTTACCAGGGACTTAGACTGATACAACTTCCCCAACTTTTCCCATAAATCCTTGGTTGTAGCTTCCTCTGACACATTTAGTAATACTGAATCGAAGAGACACAATCAAATTGTGCTCTTTGCCTTCCGATCCGTCTTTTTCCAGTCATCTGCAGAAGTTCTTGTAGGTGCAGTACCTGGATCTACTGTGATCCACTGATCTCTATCCACCAAAAGATCTTCCATATTGAGCTTCCACAGCTCAAATATTTTCCCATTAAACTTCTCGATCTCCATCTTTGAATTTCTTTCCATTTCTTTTCACCTGAAAAACAATACCGTGGATCTCCCACTGTAACAAGGCTTATCACAGTCCCGAGCCAAACCCTTGACGACAAAGACGTCCCCCTGAAGCCAATAAATCTCTGATACCAGATGTAAATTCTAACCCTGTACAATATCTACTGCAAACTGATATTCAGAAAAGAACTGAAAAGATATAATGGCAAATACAAACATTACACAGAGATTTTTCACCTGGAAACCCAAACCGGGAAAACCAGCATATATTATATTCATACATTGTGGTACATTTTTTACAATACAATATACATATAGGAGCCAACGCCATCCAAAACCCTAACCCAATGACCTCGATTAGTCCAAAACCCTAATTCCTTAACCGGAAATAGAAAACCATAGGCAAAAACCATGTGCCGAAAAACCACCTAAATATCATGTGGTCCCGGAAATATGTCGTCCCGGAAATATGTCGTCCCGGTAATATGTCGTCCTGGAAATATGTCATTCCAAAAACAAACAAAAAATCGGGGGCGCTGCCCCCGAACCCCCACACAGGGGGCTCCGCCCCCCTGCACACCCAGCGCAAACGCTCAGACACTACTACTCGTGCAAAGAATATAACACATACCCAACATGGAGATCGCGCAGTTACAAAAAGTTAACAACAAATTTATGTGCGCAGTAGATTTCGAGTTTGACAGTATTGTTGCAGGGTTTATCATCGAATTTGCAGTAGATACCGCAAAGTCCTACAATGCAACAGAGCGAGATTTTCTAAAAGGACCTAGAGGTAGGTATATCAAATCATTGTATACTTCAATCGAGATGTTATTGTATAACAATGGTTTGATTACCATGGAATCAGACAACTAAAAATCTCTGCGTGCATGGGGGAAGCACTAACAAGAGGTGGAGAAATCAAGGAAGAAATGGATAAGGGAAAGAAAGAGGCCATGTGTTGAGGAAAAGATATGAAATGATCTTACTCAATCATTTTCATATTTTTCTTGGCTAAATCAAAATAGATGGGAATGTCACCCTAGGTTTATAGCCATCAAAAATAAAATCCTAACTCACAAGTATCAATTACAAGTGCTTAGGCTAATCTTTTTCATAAATAAAAGCTTGCTGGAAAATTCATTTTCATATGATTTTTTGAATATAATAGTTGTTGAAAACAAGTGTAAAGACAGAAGTAAGACACCAAKATGATAATCACGATAGGTGATACATAAAACAATCCTTTATTTCATTCCAATTCACCAAAGGGCCAATTTCTTTACAAAATCTTATACAAAAATTTTGGACCAAAGTCAAACTTAGACATCCTCGATGGAACATACAAAAGGASCTCTGACAGAAACCCAAAATTGAACTCTAAAATATGGATCATCTTGCCACAAATTGTTTCCCACTTGACTCTGCACAATAGCCTTTGTCAGTCATGAAAACTAATTCACAAGCAGACAAGTTTACAAAGACTATCAAAGATAGATCAACACCTCTGAAAAACAAGTGTCTGAATGATGTAATTCAACCCTGAATGTTGTTGTCTACAATAAGACCCTACTATCATAAAAGAGAATTAGGCTTGTGATAAATTAAGGAATGAATGAAAACTGAACTATGTCAAAATAAACTCAAAGACCAAACCTTAGTATGCTTCTCCCTCTATCTCATCTTGTTCCTCCCTTTATTTTTTCCTTTAAGAAAATTAGAATTGGTTGAAGTAGTTGAACCACCTCATTAGTTAAGTTAACTAAGAACTCAACCAAATTTTTAGTTAAGGGGGGAAAAGTAATAATTCATAATAAGGGTTTTAAATAAATAATAACTAGTTGGTGGGACCCCTTGTAACTCCCATTTAGCTCTTAACAATTATAACATAACTAGTCAATTAAGTAAGAACAACTCTCCTTGTGACCCCCTTCATCACATGCACATTTGACAATTTATCTCATTTATATTTGACATTGTTTAAAAAAATGCATTACTCATATATCTGAAAATAAAACATGTTGTCCAAAAATTCCTGAAGTCAATTGTCATCAAGAATAGATAAAATAAAATAAAAAAACTCAAAATCCATATTTCCCACTCTGAGTTGCAATTTTTCCTTGATTGTTGTTGTCACCCTTTGATTTTCCTGAATTTGTCTTTGGTTGTGCTGAGCTTTTAGGCCTGATCTCGCTGATCACATGAGAACAATCATCCCTCAAATGCATCTGGGAAGACACAAATTTATCAGAGCCATTCGAGGGAGAGGAAGGGGTAGCAGTGGATTTTCCTTTGTCAAGGGCATGGTGGGCCTCAGTTTTCAACCTTTTTCTAGCATGAGAGGACTGAACTGGTGAGTGAACAGGTGTAGCTTGGAAAATGGGGTCAATAGGTGAGGGAGTGGGTAGGGAAAAATTGGTCCAGCAAAGATGTTGGGAGACTGTCGGATGGACAATCTCTTGCCATCTGTCATTTTCGAGAACCTAGGGTTGCAATGAGACATGAGGGGGCACGGGAATACCAGGGGCTTGTGGAGCTTGGAAAGGAGGCCTTTCGGGCCTAGGTTGGACTATTCCTTGCCCAATCCAATTGAAAAACCCAGCCTGAAACAACTGGCCTAGCTCTTGTGAGTCAACATCAAAGTGTATGGAGAACCTTGTCCTTCTTGGGCCTTTGTTCCAATTACCTCTCCCTTGGTTGCCTCTGCCATGGCTACCTCAGCTGAAAAAACTCATTCTTGCATGCATGATGGATTAGCAAATAGTATTTTAAATAACCATACATGATAACTCTTTAAAAATATGAAATAGATTTTGGCTCAGCAATACATCAAGCTCATGCAATCCAATCCATAAAAATTGTTTAACTGTCGTCAATGAGCAGGGGGTGAACAAAAGGTACTTGGATATGTGCGGGGCTTGTATTAAGTGAAAAATGATAAAATGAGGGGGGAAAGAAACATGTTTACTGCTCAAAGCTCACAACAATCAATTGTAATGTAACCAACAAGAACACAACTATAATCTAGTGACTTTAAACTATTTCAATACATAATTTTTCTTGACTGTAATTAATTTTAGAACATGGAGTGAAAAATGAATGTGGGAAAGCGAGGGGGTTGTAATTAGCGGAAAGAGAAATAATCATAGGGAAGGAGGGTGATTATTGTTCATAAAATTAATTCAGTGATCCATAAAACCATTCTGCAAAAGGAAACACATCAACCAAATGACCACTGAGACCCCAAACAATTACTATGTATTGTCCAAACAACTCTGTATATTTAACTTGCTCACTATTGTAATCAAATATTTAACATATTATCATCAAAATAGATAGTATGCATTCCACAACATACTGTAGGGGAGCTATGCTCCTCTCAATTATCCATTAATATTTTCAAACAATTCCCAAATGCATAACTAGTAAACTATTTCCACTCCGTTCAGCATCAAAATCAACCATTGCCCACAAATTATTCCAATCATCAAATACAAACTCAAATGTCATTCTCGATTTTGCCTTTTAATCGTTTAAAATTTGAATTGCAACGAAGTTATATTGTCACAACACCAGTGCCTATCACTGTTAAAAAAAATGGTATCCATTTAACATACATAGTGGACAATCGACACCACAATTCATATCCAAATTGCAAGATCTTGACTTTCCATTTAAACACACAGACAACAATCACCACTTCACTCACGCTATGTTGTGGGATACACAAAACCATTTGACCAAACGCAAGTGTATTTCTGTGACTGTACGAGTCCAATTTTATTTGAATCTAAACATTCAAAATGTTGGGAAATCATCCAATACAACGAGGCATCAACATCATGCCCGATTTTACAAAACAATCAATCAAATCACAATAAAGCCATGTTCAAAAACCTGTGACCTTCTCCAATGGTGCAATCAATTAATATTGATAACAAACACAGTGGAAAACCATGCCATAATCACCACGATTGCAACATTCCCATTGAACAATTCTAAAACACACAGTCATAATATCATTAACTCAACCTATCAGGCCGAGCTATCAAGCCAATGCAAGGAGGCAGCAACAACGTTGCCCAAATTAATCAATATTGCAATCGAACCACATTGTGTAAAACTTGTGCCCCTCCTTGATGACGCAATCAAATAACGATACATATATAGTGAATGGAAATGCCATAAACACCCTGATTGCAATAACCACTTTTCCATTAAAACACACAGTTACAGTAATCATTGATTCATGCTTATAGGAATGCCACTCATACCAATGCATCAAGTGTGAAGCATCATTGTGCATTAATCTTTTTAAAAAACAGTGTTAGGTTATCAATTCAATAAACACAAGGACAACGAATGTGTATTTGATTTAACAACTCATTCCAATTAAACATGCTGAGCTTATCCACCCAATTATAATAACAATTGTAGTGACTAGATACCAAAACCAATACCATTGTCATATAATCAACGGGGTGAGCCAATAATCCACTCTGTCGACAACACACCACCAATCCATAACTACCAACAGTATACCCGACAGGCCATAACGGTCTCTCTATCAACACTCGGACTTGAGGAAGCAAGGGTTTTCTCTGTGGACCAACACAGGGAGGATAGATTTGACTCTTATTGATGGTGAAAACCTCTGAGACCAATGGTGCACAAACAGGAAATACCATAATTGACTTCGTGGACAGGGTGACAAATATCGTGACGGGAGAAGCTATGAACAGAGGAGAAAGGCTCCATTTGGGCCTTGTAACGATACCTAGCACACACAGGGTATAACCCTCGTGGCTCTCCCATCCAACCAACTAACAACATTGATATGAATTAGAGTCGAGAAGAAGCAATATAACCCACTGCATGACCAATAGTAGCATGAATAACCCAATGCCCAAGTAAATAATGCGTAGTGATACCAGGCATTTCAAACCCATTAAACCCCATAAAATCCAAGACTGGGTACGGTGATATGAAAGCGTGAATAAAATCAGACAATAAGACCAAACAAAAACCTCCAACTAAACCAGCAAGGATGAAATAGAGACTTTATGGCTGCTAACACTCAGGACGACCAAATACACTGTAACTTCAAACATTATCGCAGAGAAAGCCACCAACGATCCATTCCAGAAAAATCACAATTTTACACAGTTTCCATACTTAAGGAAAAACACAAACCCATACATCTGAGCCAATATCCATTTCATAACCAGAGAAAATTCATGGATGGCGAAAAAAAAGACATACCTGTAATCAAAACACCTTAAAACGTGAGTTGGTAGAGCGGTTCCTCTCTGCTTGAAAGTCGGAGCCTAAACACAACAACACAGCTTGAACAATAGCCCGACTAGGGTGGCGGGTGATGGAAGGATTAAGGGTGATGTGCAATAAATGCACATCGCCTCCATCCCCAGTCCATTAATTCCTTAGTACACGCCAGCAAGCTTCCATTAACTCAATTAATTAAACCATGTATCAAAACCATCAAACATTAAAACCAATAGCGTGACCCATATCCACTTATGACACAACATAATTATAATGTGTATCAACTACATAACTCAATAAATCGCATAGTTATTAACTTAGTAGTTAGGATAACAACAATCCATTAAATTTCGATGCATGTAGTGTAGTATATTTGCATGGTTAGATTCATTCTTTTTGCATTTGTTATATTGCTTTTCGCTTTTTCCAACTACTCCTTATGTCTTGTTACTAACATGTATGTTGTGTAGGTGTCCCAAGAATAGATAGCAATGGTATTAATGAATAACTTAGGTTGTTGTAACATAAAATTAGAGCTTAGAAAATAACATGCCGTATTCATCATTTACTTGTCGCACATAGAACCAACACATAATAAGCCTTATCCATCGCCAATAAAACAAGATCTCATCCACCATGTAAGCAGTGTCGAACAATACCACAACATCAAATAAGAACCAGACCTGATCTCAATGTACAAGGGGGTCCCACCTACTAGTATTATTTATCTTTTATAATAATAGACTTTAGTGACACTTTGCAGGAAAAACTTCGTTGCGATTTTAATCGTCAACAAACTGGGGAATCCATAGGAAATTTTGTTTTTAATAGATTTAGAACTCATAACTCATGGTTTCGCAGACCAAGAACAGTGGTCAAGAAGATATTACCAAGAATATTATGCAACAGGGGGAAGTGAGCGGATTTAATGGAAAGATGACAGGGAATTTGGGAATAACTCATGAAAAGAAGTATGAGGGGTTTTACCATTGTATTCATAATCATTCAACTCGAATATGCTCTTAACTTCAAGGAGAAAAAATTTAGACTTGCTCTTAAAAAAAAAATCAACGGATGAAGAAATGGAAAGAAGAAGTGGGAGACAACCAATTCTTTATAAGACAGCAATGGAAATATATAACAATTTCAAGGGTGTCTTCAGAGGAAACATCGTAGCAGTTGTGTAAGCTTGATTTTTATTGACTAACAATGCTTTACAGGAGTGTCATTGTGGCAGAATTCATCCAACATCCTATTTTTACCAAATTAACTAAAATATGGTAGGAAACAAAATCATGACAGAAGTAAATTGCAGAAATTAAAACAACATCAATAAAAGATGGAAATGGAAAAAGCAGCAAGAAAAGTTTTAACACAGAAAACAAAAGTCAAGCTACTGTAAAGCAGAAAAAAGAAGCACAAAAATGAAAGAAGAGCTATGCTACTAGTATATAGAAAATCCAATCAGCACTAGAACTTTTCACGTTGGTCCCTCGCAATATTTCAAGCGAGAACTGTTAGTGTTGTAGGAAAACAATTGCTTCTGAAAATCCTTTAAAATGTAAGAGTTAGTGTCCAATACAAAAGCAATTTTGAAAGCACCCAAGAACAACACTTGGTACTCTGATGTAATTATCATCCCTTTGACGCACACAATTAGATCATCAAGATAGAGGTGGATACTGACCAATTCATCGAAAGTTGTGTGTAGAGGTCTTTTGAAAGCGGTACTTGCATCAAGTAAGCCAGAAAGCAGGTACTTGTACGACATTGTACCCCAATTATTGATAAGAGTAGTTTGGTGACCATCTTCCCCTTTTACCTTGATTTTCTTGCAACCCAAAAAATTGTCAAGTAAGGGCCTTAACCAGGACTCTACAACCTGTTGCGGAACCATTTCCATACTGAGAGGAGAAAAAGGATTCCTCATAATAGCTTGACTGAAAGTGCGGAAATTAACGCAGGTTCTAATATTTTCAGTTGTATTCGAAGCAGGTACCCAATTGGAAACCCATTTAGGGTGGACTGAAAAAATAATGCTAGTCCTTAAGAAATTTTCCAACTCCCTTTGAAGAGTTTCCTTTGATGCAGATTTAATAGGTATTTTTTATTGCATAGTTGGTTTCATGCCTTCCTTGATGGGGATAGCATTTTTTAAAAGACCAGGATCAAAACCACGAAGATAATTATAAGGCCAAGCAGCCTTTTGAAATCCACCAAGTAACTTGGCAAACTTCATTTCTTCATTACCAGAACATTGGGTACTTATTTCAACATTCTTTGAGGATTCAAGTACCCCAATATTTCAGCAGATGATTTCACCCACCTTCCTTCGTAACTCCTCTTCCTTTTATTTTTCTTTATTGCCCACAACATTTGATAAAAACGAACCCATAAGAGTCAAGCCTTCAGGAATTTTATTGTTTTCTATGGATATGATTTCCTCAGGATTAAGAGGTTCATCTTGAATGAAAGCACCAATGCTCTCATTGTTAGGGAGGGCCTGCCAAGAGTCTACATTGTCGGAGATATATGGACAATATAGGGATTTCAAAGAACGATCAAGCCTGGGAGGCAAAAATTTTTGGTTAGGATAAGCTCCAAAGGCAGCTAACCAATCAACCATTGAATTCAATTCCCTCTTGACATAAGTGATGTTGAAATATAAAAGGTTCAAGATAAGCGCCCAAACAGTTTGGGTGTATCATTTTGGTAGCTTGTTGCTAGGGGAGCATATCTTACATATTGGGTTCACAACAAGCTCAGAATCTCTAAAACCTGAAAGGTGACCACAACCAATATTAAGGGCATTTTCAATGCCTAATAATAAAGCTTTGAATTCAGTGACATTGTTTGTACAAGCAAACTCTAACCTGTAAGACAAGTTATGAATTTTCCCTACAGAAGAAACCAAGATAATGTCAGCCCCATTACCTTCATTAGAGCGTAAACCATCAAAGTGCATGTGCCACATATAATCATTTAAATCGATTTGTTCCAAAGGAATATTATCCTCCTCAACAAAGATGGAATACACTCCTAGTTCCTCTTCGATACAATTTACACAAGATTGTGGAACACTCTCTATGTAGGGTGAAATTCTTCCCTCTCTAAGGACTATAATGTTCTTACCATTATGAGGCACTAATAAATGCATCTTGTCGAGTGAGAGGTACCCACCTGTTAATGTTTTCCAATCTCTTTCTAAGATAATCGAGTAATTTCTTACAGGCATATCAATTACCTGAATGTTGAGGGTTGTTCTTATTTCAGAATGAGCGCATAAAACCAAGGTCACATCCTTAATCTCGCCTATGGTTGTTTGTTGTAGACTATTATAGGAGAGCATGCTTCTAGCGTTTTCATTTTTACAAGACAAGCCTATCTCTTCCATAATAATATTCGACATCACACTTGGGCCCGAACTACCATCAATGAGGCAACAATGGGAAATCTTATCCATAATCTTTACATAAATATAAAAAGAGGTATTTTTTAGAGGATATCTAAAGTTATGTACACCTACTTTATTTACAGAAGAATCCTCTTCATTTAACTCTTTGGAAAGATTGGCTACAATGGAATCTTTTCCTTCCATGAATTGTTTCAGATGCATCTGTTGTTCAGGGACGACAACCATGTCTAAAAGGGTTGCATCTGCTTTGATGTTGGCCAACTAATTCAAGATATTGTATTTGGAAGATGGGAGAGGAGGAGTAATTCCTTGACTCTCAGGAAATTTAGGAACCTGGACTGTAGCAGTGGGTGAGGGTGAGCTCAGGCTAGAAGAACTGTAGGGGGGGCTCAAATTTTCCCTTGGGAGCATAGGCTTTGTTCCTAGTGTTTATGACCATGACGTCTTCTGGATCTAAAAAATCTAGTACATCGATAGTAGCTTCTGGTCTCTTACCAAAGATCTTATCTCTTTCACTCTTCTTTACCTCACATGTGGTTTCCTCGTGGTGTTCCTCGCAGAAGTTACACCAACTTCGAGGCAAGATAGATTTAGAATGAAAATTATTTTCAACCGAAGTTCTAAAGGGGGGCGCAGAAGAGGATGAAGCTCAAGGGGTGAGAGGGGTGATAGTTCCTTTCCGCTCATACGCTATCATATGATTGTTCATGTCTTGTACTAGCTGTAAAAGGGTGGACATGATGTCTGTCTAACTGATTCTCCCTGGGGAAGACCAGTTATTTCAAGTTGTTATTCATACTCTGAGCAAGTATGTAGAGAGGAACCGAGATTATTAATGGATTTTTCCTCAAACCTATGACGGTAGGGGGAAGGCAATGCATTGTAGTAATGCATGAAAGTGGCTTGGTTCTGAGGGTGGATGAGTTCGGGGATTTAATTGTATAACTTGGTGAAATGCAAGTTGAAATTATTGATGGTATCACCATCCTTATAGGTGATGTTATTGTGTTCCCTTAACTTCTTAGTTGGGCTTTTAGATTGCCCATAAGTGGATCGGAACCAATAGATTAACTCCTCCCAAGTAGACAAGATCTTAAGAGGAAGGTCAAAGAAATCGGCCGCATCCTTTCCTTCCAAGGAATTGACGAATAAGTGCTTGCAAGTATCATTGTCATTGACCCCTATGTTACAATCATTAGAAAACGCCACCAGGTGCTCATTTGTACTGACAGTGTTATTTCTTCAAAACCTAGGAAGATGCTCTTTAAATTTAGGAAGTGGACGAGTAGCAGGTGTTAGGTTAAGAGGAGAGGACACATGCCACGGTGTGGTTGTGGCATCTTCTTCGAACTAAAAAATCCCATACTTTTTAATGAATTTGGTGGGATTTGTGGTAGATTGGACAGGGATATGGTGGCTATATAAGCTACCAATCACTGATGAAGATGAATACTGAGAATATGCAGCACTTACAGTGCCACCAAATCCACCACTAGATGCCATCTTGTGGATGATAGATGAGCGAAAGAAAGAGGAACTGGATGAATCAGACAAAGTTCTCCTTAGAGCACTTTGTTGGGTAGATAACACAACGTTCCTCCTTCTTATTTCAGCAATAGGATTGATTTCAGGTGACAGGCCTCTTCTTCTTCTAGAAGCACGAGAATCTAAGGACATGAAAGAAAGGACAAAACTAAAGAAACAAGAAGGTTACTGTTGATTTCTAGGTTGTCTACGTCTAGCTTCCCAACATTCTTGTGCACTAATATCTCGTTCAATTGTTTCCCAAGAATGGTTAAGTTCAACACGGGTGTGGGCAGTGTCTAAAATGGTGTTAAACAAGTTCAAATAAGTGTTGTTTTGGTCTTAGAGACCGGGCTTAATATTGGGTTTCCTTGCAACAGGCACGGTCATTAAGAAATAAAACAGCGAAAGACTCAATATCAGAAAAATAGATGTATCGATGAAATTCGAGTATAAAAATTAACCAGAGAGATATCGAAGATCTCCCCAGTATGGTCACCAAATAAATGTTGAGGAAACGATATGAAATGATCTTACTCAAGCATTTTCAGATTTTTCTTGGCCAAAGAAAAATAGACGGGAATGTCGCCCTAGGTTTATAGACATCAAAAATAAAATCCTAACTTACAAGTATCAATTACAAGTGCTTAGGCTAGTCTTTTTCACAAATAAAAGCTTGTTGGAAAATTCATTTTTATATGATTTTCTGAATATAATAGTTGTTGAAAACAAGTTTAAAGACGGAATTAAGACACCAAGATGATAATCAAGACAGATGAGACATAAAGCAATCCTTTATTTCATTCTGATTCACCAAACAGTCATTTTCTTTACAAAATATCATACAACAATTTTGGACCAAAGTCAAACTTAGACATCCTCGATGGAACATACAAAAGGACCTTTGATAGAAACCCAAAATTGAACTCTAAAATCTGGATCATCTTTCCACAGATTGTTTCCCACTCGACTCTGCACAATAGCCTTTGTCATTCATGAAAACTAGTTCACAAGCAGACAAGTTTACAAAGACTATCAAAGATAGATCAACACCTCTGGAAAAAAAGTGTCTGAATGATGTAATTCAACCCTGTATGTTGTTGTCTACAATGAGACCCTACTATCATAAAAGAGAATTAGGCTTGTGATAAATTAAGGAATGAATGAAAACTGAACTATGTCAAAATAAACTCAAAGACCAAACCTTAGTATGCTTCTCCCTCTATCTCCTCTTGTTCCTCCCTTTCTTTTTGCCTTTAAGAAAATTAGAATTGGTTGAAGTAGTTGAACCACCTCATTAGTTAAGTTAACTAAGAACTCAACCAAATTTTTAGTTAAGGGGGGGAAAGTAATAAGTCATAATAAGGGTTTTAAATAAATAATAACTAGTAGGTGGGACCCCTTGTAACTCCCATTTAGATCTTAACAATTATAACATAACTAGTCAATTAAGAAAGAACAAATCTCCTTGTGACGCCCTTCATCACATGCACATTTGACAATTTATCTCATTTATATTTGACATTGCTTTCAAAAATGCATTACTCATATATCCGAAAATAAAACATGTTGTCCAAAAATTTCTGAAGTCAACTGTCATCAACAATAGATAAAATAAAATAAAACTCAAAATCCATATTTCCCACTTTGAGATGCAATCTTTCCTTGATTGTTGTTGTCACCCTTTGATTTTCCTGAATTTTCCTTTGGTCGCACTGAGCTTTTAGGCCTAATCGCGTTGATCATGTGAGAACAATCATCCCTCAAATGCATCTGGGAAGACACGAATTTATCAGAGCCATTGGAAGGAGAGGAAGGGGCACCAATGGATTTTCCTTTATCAAGGGCATGGTGGGCCTCAGTTTTCAACCTTGTTCTATCATGAGAGGACTGAACTAGTGAGTGAACATGTGCTTCTTGGACAATGGGGTCAATAGGTGGGGGAGCAGGTAGGGACAAATTGGGCCAGCCATGATGTTGGGAGACTGTCGGATGGAAAATCTCTTTCCATCTATTGTTTTCAAGAACCTTGGGTTGAAATGAGACATGAGGTGGCATGAGAATACGAGGGGCTTGTGGAGCTTGGAAAGGAGGCCTTTTAGGCCTAGGTTGGACTATTTCTTTCCCAATCCAATTGAAAAACCCGTCCTGAAACAATTGGCCTAGATATTGTGAGTCGGCATCAAAGTGTATGGAGAACCTTGGCCTTATTGGGCCTTTGTTCCAATTACCTCTCCCTCAGTTGCCTCTTCCATGGCTACCTCAGCTGAAAAAACTCATTCCTGCATGCATGATGGATTAGCAAATAGTCTTTTAAACAACCATACATGATAACTCTATAAAAATATGAAATAGATTTTGGCTCAGCAACACATTAGGCTCATGCAATCCAATCCATAAAAATTGTTTAACTATCGTCAATGAGCAGGGGGTGAACAAAAGGTCCCCAGATATGTGAGGGGCTTGTATTAAGAGAAAAATGATAAAATGAGGGGGTAAAGAAACACGGTTATTGCTCAAATACCACAACAATCAACCGTAATGAAACCAGCAAGAACACCATTGTAATCCAATGACTTTAAATTGTTTCAATACATAATTGTTCTTGATTGTCCTTTATTTTAGAACAGGGGTTGAAAAATGAATGTGGGAAGGCGGAGAGGGGGTTGTAATTAGCGGAAAGAGAAATAATGGTAGGGAAGGAGAGCGATTAATGTTCATAAAATTAATTCAGTGATCCATAAAACCATTCTGCAAAAGGAAACACATCAACCAAATCACCATCGAGACCCCAAACAATTACTGTGTACTGTCCAAACAACTCTACATATTTAACTTGCTCATTGTTGTAATCAAATATTTAACATAGTATCATCAAAACAAACAGTATGCATTCCAAAACAGCCTATAGGGGAGCTTTTCTCCTCTCAATTTTCCATTAATATTTTCAAACAATTCCCAAATGCATAACCAGTAAACTATTTCCACTCCGTTCAGCATCAAATCAACCACTGCCCACGAATTATTACAATCATCAAATACAAACTCAAATGTTGTGCTCGATTTTGCCTTTTAATCATTTAAAAATTTAATTGCAACAAAGTTATATTGTCACAGCACCAGTGCCTATCACTCTTAAAAAGCATGGTATCCATTTAACATACATAGTGGACAGTGAACAACACAATTCATATCCAAATTGCAAAATCCTAACTTTCCATTTAAACACACAGAAAACAATCACCACTTCACTCATGCTATGTTGTGGGATACACAAAACCATGCAACCAACAAAAGTGTATTTTTGTGACTGTACAAGTCCAATTTTCTTTGACTCTAAACATTCAAACTGTTGGGCTATCATCCAATACAATGAGGCATCAATAGCAGACCCGATTTTACAAAACAATCGATCAAATCGCAATAAAGCCATGTTCAAAAACCCGTGACCTTCTCCAATGGTGCAATCAAATAATATTGATAACAAACATAGTGGACATCCATTCCATAATCACCACGATTGCAACATTCCCATTGAACAATTCTAAAACACACAGTCATAGTATCATTAACTCAACCTATCAGGCTGAGCTATCAAGCCAATGCAACGAGGCAACAACAATGTTGCCCAAATTAATCAATATTGCAATCGAACCACACTGTGTAAAACTTGTGTCCCTCCTTGACGACGCAATCAAATAACAATACATATATAGTGGATGGAAATTCCATAAACACCCTGATTGTAATAATCATTTTGCCATTAAAACACACAATTACAGTAATCATTGATTCATGCTTATAGGAATGACACTCATACCAATGTATCAAGAACGAAGCATCATTGTGAATTAATCAATTTCAAAAACAGTGTTGGGTTATCAATTCAATAAACACAAGGACAACAAATGTGTATTTGATTGAACAACTCATTCCAATTAACCATGTTGAGCTTATGCACCCAATTCTAATAACAATTGCAATGACTAGATACCAAAACCAATACCACTGTCATATAATCAACGGGGTGAGCCAATAATCCACTATGTCGACAACACACCACCAATCCATAACTACCAACAGTATCCTGACAGGCCATAACGGTCTCTTCTATCAACACTCGGACTTGAGGAAGCAAGGGTTTGCTCTATGGACCAACACAGGCAGGCTAGAGTAGACTCTTCTTGATGGTGAAAACCTTCGAGACCAATGGTGCACACACAAGAAATACCATAATTGACTTCGTGGATGGGGTGACAAATATCGTGACAGGAGGTAGTATGAATAGAGGAGAAAGGCTCCATTTGGCCCTTGTAAGGATATTTAGCACAGGCAGGGTATAACCCTCATTACTCTCCCATCCAATCAACTAACAACGCTGATATGAATCAGAGCCAAGAAGAAGCAATATAACCCACTTCACGACCAATAGTAGCATGAACAACCCAATGCCCAAGTAAATAATGTGTAGTGAGACCAGGCATTTCAAACCCATTAAACCCTATAAAAGCCAAGACTGGGTATGGTGATATGAAGCGTGAAGACAATCAGCCACTAAGACCAAACGAAACCCTCCAACTAAACTAGCAAGGATGACAGAGAGACTTTATGGCTGCTAACACTCAGGACGACCAAATACACTGTAACTTCAAACATTATCACAGAGAAAGACACCAATAATTCATTCCAGAAAAATCACAATTTTACACAGTTGTCGTACTTAAGGAAAAACACAAACCCATACATCTAAGCCAATATCCATTTCATAACCAGAGAAAACTCATGGATGGAAAAAAAAAATACATACCTATAATCAAAACACCTTAAAATGCGAGTTGGTCGAGTGGTTCCTCTCTGCTTGAAAGTCGGAGCCTAACCACACCAACATAGTTTGAACAATAGCCCGACTAGGGTGGCGGCTTATGAAAGAAGTAAGGGTGGCGTGCAATAAATGCACATCGCCTCCATCCCCAGTCCATTAATTCCTTAGTACACGCCAACAAGCTTCCATTAACTCAACTAATTAAACCATGTATCGAAACCAACAACCATTAAAACCAATAGCGTGACCCATATCCACTTATTCCATAACATAATTATAATGCATATCAACTATATAACTCAATAAATCGCATAGCTATTAACTTAGTGGCTAGGATAACAACAGTCCATTAAATTTTGATGCATGTAGTGTAGTATATTTGCATGGTTAGATTCATTCCTTTTGCATTTGTTATATTTCTTTTGCCTTTTTCCAACTACTCCTTATGTCTTGTTACTAACATGTTTGTTGTGCAGGTGTCCCAAGAATAGATAGCAATGGTATCAATGAATAACGTAGGTTGTTGTAACATAAAATTAGAGCTTAGAACATAACATGCCTTATTCATAATTTACTTGTCGCACATAGAACCAACACATAATAAGCCTTATCCATCACCAATAAAACAAGATCTCATCCACCATGTAAGCAATGTCGAACAGTAGAACAACATCAAATAAGAACTAGACCTGATTGTTGGAAGATTGGTTGTTGTCATTGATGTCAACCCTAGTCATGGGTTTTGGACCGCAAGATTGATGAAGGTATTTGGACATGAAGGAAAATGCACATGCATATACAACACCCATGGACGAATAGTATACATCATGTTGTTTCCGGTGGTATGTGGCACATCATGTGGATCCTCATGGTTGAGGAGAAATGAATTTTTGAAGATGACAAAGTGAATTGTACATGTAGGCCCTGAAGATAATTACAAAAAAGAATTACAAAATAAGAAAGTGTCAGGTCGGCCCTAATGTTAAAAATAAGTGACATAAATGGTATAAATAAACATCATTATACATTCATTTGATACAAGTTGAATTTCAGAGGGAATCAGAAGTAAAAGAAGGTCGTATTTCAAGGGAGGATGAAGTCTTTTGGTGATGTGTTCTAAGGTGTGTTATTTTCAGGCCATCTTACCATTTTTGCTATAAAAAAATTTCTAGAACTATTCAGATGGTTAAATCGCTATGGTATTGAGAAGACATATCAAGGTACCTC
>SNQJ01S0000479.1:553108-579946 GCA_010110895.2 Picea sitchensis | reverse complement strand
GTGCATGGTGTATTGTGGTGTATTGGTGTAACTCTTATACTATTGTTCATTTCTCATTGGATATAGTTGAATGGTTTAAGTATAAGTTGAAAAAGGTTTTAAATTTTACTTGATACTGATTCACCCCCCTCTCAGTATCAACACTGATCTCTATTCTACAAGGGGGTCCCACCTACTAGTATTATTTAGATTTTATAATAATAGGCTTTAGAAACACTTTGCGGGAAAAACTTCGTTGTGATTTTAATCGTCAACACCATGGACCCAATCATGATGGAGGAAGACCAGATAAAGTAGATAATGGAAACAACTGGTAATATGCGCAGTGGAGTACCCTACCAATATAATATGAATAACAAGAAGAGAGTCATAGTTGATAGAGAGGGCTTGGCAAGTGATCAAGAAGATGTAGAGGATCTTCGACCTATGGAGTAGATTGAGAAAATCATGCGCGCAACATATGAAAGGAAGACAGGAGGTCCAAGGGAAGGAACATAAGGCAACACTCCAATCCAAATCAATGACAGTGTGGAACCTATAACCCCATGTGAGACTAGTACACCAAAATGAACACCAGCATTTAGACAATTGAATTTTAGTGGAAGAAAGATAGTAGGAAACACATCCAAACGGGGAGCAGCAACTGGAGGAGTCATTTTAGGAAGTAACAATCAAATATCTACACCATGCGGAGGTATTGGTTCAACACACTTCAAAATGGCAAGACATGATCCCACGATCAGGTTACCAAAATTTTGGGGAGAGGCATCAGAGTACCCTGAAAATCACTTATTCATCTGTGAGAAGATCTGGGAAGCAAAGAAAATCACATATGAGGATACAAAAATTGTGCAGTTAGCTATCATGATAAGAGACCATGCATTGGATTGGTACATGAGCCTAGATGTAAACAGGCCACCAGGAGTAACAAGGACTATTGTAGATGTGAAGAAAATACTGATAAATGAATTTCAAAAGGCTAGCTCAGAAGATTAGTATATGAATGAGATGATTGAAATCAGGAAAAAACCAAGTGAGTCTGTTTCAAATATTGATTAGAGGTTTAAGCATCTCAAGGTAATTTGAAATATGTCATAATGGACATACAACACAGACATCTATTTTTGAACTCACTGTTACCACATTTGAAATACTCATTGATACAACAGAAGTTCCAAACTTAGGAAGAGGCTCTCAAGGCAGCCTTACAACTGGAAGGGAACTAGTATCAGAAGACAGATATAGCAATAAAGGAGTTGAAGGAGGATCTAAAGAACCTAACATTTCAGATTAACCAGAATAAGGGAAAAGAGAAAAGAGAATATATTTGGTGTATCGCATGCAAAACAAAAGGACACCATAAGAATGAATGTCCAAATTTTGTGTAGTACATGGAAATAGGAGTACCAAACCATTTTCCAATAGGAGGACCATGGTTTAATATTTGTAAAATGCATGGGCATGATCCATATCATTGTCCAATGATGCAGAAGTACCAGACAGTACCCAAAATCTCATACTGCAATTTTTGCAAGTCAGTAGGTCACGATGATAAAGATTGTAAGACAATGGAGCCGATGAGAGAACGAACTTTAGATACCTATAGGGTGCAAGTAGAAATGATGACAGGACAAGTTGCACCTCATTTCAACCAGGTACTACCACCATATAACAATGTGAAACAATAGTATAGCATTGTGCAACCACAATACAACAATGTGTAGCCACAATATAACCTCGCGCAATATAACCAGGTACCTCAGTACAAAGCACCACAAGGAGATCAGGTTAGATATGGAGGTGGAGGATGAGGAAGAGGAGTATTTGGACAAGGGAGAGGTCCAGTAGTGTTCCACGTGTACCAAGATATAGTACATTATGCAAGGGAGTGTCCACTTCCACCAGCGACATGTATGTATTGTCGCGCAACAAGCCATGATACATAGGATTGTCCAACACTCTTTTTAAAGATCTAAGAAAAGATGAATCAGAACAACCATAATGTCCATTGGATCTCCATAGAAGCCATGGATGATGGGAGAAACATCAATATATTCACTTGAGGAGGAGCCAAGACAGGAGCCGATGCAGTAAGACAAGATCTAGCACAACTTCAATAGGTGAAAAATAATATTGAACCATAGAAGCATTTTGATGTGTGGAAAGAAAAGGAAACATTCAAGGCAAGACAAGAGTTTCTCAAGCAAAATGTTGTGTCTACATCAGTTACACAGCAAAATTATAACTCTCCTATGTACGATATGCCTTCCTCTATGGACCACACCAGTGAAGCACAACCTCTATAGCAAGTAAGTAACATAAATACTTTTTTGCAATCCTTTGTTAAATTATTGAATGACCCATCATCTGTCAAGATATTGAAAACTCTGATAGAAATATGTAATATAGAGGTAGAAGGAAAATTAGAACATAAAACAGTCAATCATCTCCATACAAGAAGAAGGACAAGTAGGGAATTCTGACTGAATGCTAACATTGGAGACTTTAATATGGGTGATATTATACTCGACTTAGGATCTGAAGTCAATGTTTTACCTAATAAGACATGGCAGTGCATGGGAGAACCCACATTACGTTATTCACTTGTCCAGTTGAAATTAGCTAATCAACATGGAGTTTTACCAATTAGAAGGATTAAAGGTGTGATAGTATACTTGGATGGAGTGCGCACTATGGCATATTTTGAAGTAATAGAGATAGTAGATGGAACAACACCTTATCCAGCATTGCTTGGACTGGATTGGGAATTTGATAATGAGGCCATAATCAACCTGAAGACAAGGAAAATTACATTTGAATCAGGGGAATATAGATTCATTGCACGATTAGATCCTTCAGAAGGAGAAAGGTTTGTAGAACCCACTTTCTTAGATCTGGAGGAAATAAACCAGTTGTACAGAACCACTACGTGAGAAGAAGATTATGTTAACCCAACTGCAGATGGGGTACTCATCTGGAGAAGCATCACATCATGTTCTTCTGACTCATATACAGGTTTGGAGAATTGGCAGCAGAGATTACATTAGGTTTCCACAAGAAGGTGTGCAAGAATAGACCGCGCAGTAAGATGGGTCGGTCCAGAGATAAGGGAACCTCCCAGTTTTCATGGGGTAAATGACCTAGAGGAATTTCTGACAAAATATGAAGATGAAGTATTAGGAAATCAGAGGCTTTTATCCCTAGATATTTCACTCAAGGATGCACCTTCAATATGGTGGGGTGCACACAAAGAAACAATTCAGGAATGGTACCAATGTAAACAATTACTGCGCATTAGATTCGACGCAAAACAGTGGAGAAATAAATTCATAGGTATGATGGGAAAGGAATACAAGAAAAACATTTGGAGAAGTGCAGAAAACAATGGAGGATGACACCACTAGAAGAATGGCCTCATCACTTCATCCATACATTGGAAGTAATCCCATAGAATTGGTATGTAGACCAGGAGATGCGCAGAGATACTACATAATGGACAACCTTGCAACAGAACTTTGTAGTAACTTTCTCATTTGAACATGAGAACCCCAACATTGATTCAAAACTGAAGCATATACGAGGTGTGATATTTATTGATGAACCAGAGGTTCAACTCATGACAGAGTATCAACAACAGAACAAACAGATAGTGAAATAACTACTATCATGCTATCATGTTGAATAGGAAGCACTATATGAGGATGATTTGTGCAACATTCAGATTACAAAAATTGAAGGAGAAAGAGAGGTGGAAGGTCTATCTCTAGAGTCAGAAGTATTTGTTGCACCAATCAAGGTGAAGAAGGTCAACACTGAGACAACTGGTAACCCTAAAATGGCAAGTATTGGAGACTATTGGGATGAACAAACAATAGAAAGAATAACAGAGTTACTACACAAATACAGTGACTTATTCCCAGCGAACTTTACATAGATTAAAGGCATAGCATGAGAGCTAGAAGAGATGAAGATACCTCTCAAAACTGAGGCAAGAACTGTTAGGCGGATACCTTATATAATGAATCCAGTATATAATAAGAAAGTGAAGGAAGAAATTGACAGAATGTTGGAAACTGGTATAATAGAACCAATAGAGGAATCTGAATGGATAAGTCTTATGGTAGTCCAAGAAAAGAAACAAAGGGGGATAAGGATTTTTGTAGATCTGAGGAAACTTAACGATGCTTGCTTACATGACTCTTTCCCTACCCCTTTTACAGATGAAATATTAGATTCTCAAGCTACCATCAGATCAAAATAGCTCCAAAGGACAGGTATAAGACTACTTTTTCTACAAAATGGGGATCCTACTAAAACAAGTCATGCCATTTGGGTTGAATAATTCACCAGCCATATTTTCAAGAGTAGTCATAGTTTATTTTAAAGAATTCAAACATCAGTTTTTAGAAGTATATCTGGATGACTGGACTGTATATAGTCTACTAAAATACCATGTAGTAGTGTTAAGGCTAATGTTGGAAAGATGCAAGCAATGCCAGATCTCATTGAACATCAAGAAATGCATTTTTGGGACACCTTTTGGAATATTGTTGGAACATATAGTCTGTAAACAATATTTACTAGTGGATCCTGATAAGATTACAGTCATTGTCAATTTACCACCACCAAAGTCAGTACGCTAGTTGAGAGCAACACTGGGACATACAAACTATTACAGGAAATTTATAAAGGGGTATGCGCAGATTATTGCGCCAACGAAAAAACTGTTAAACAAGGATATCAGATTTCAGTGGAATGAGGACTATCAACAAGGGTTGGACACTTTAAATAAAATATGGTCACAACACCTATATTAGTATTCCCAGATCGGGAAAAGAGATTTCATGTGCATGTAGATGCATCAGCCATAGCACTTGGAGCAATTTTGGTGCAGCCAAGAGCAAGGGACTTTGACCAACCTATAGCATTTGCAAGCAGAAAATGGTTAGAATCAAAGCATAATTACAACACCACAAAAAGAGAAGACTTAGCCATGGTATATGCACTTCATAAATTCGGGCACTATTTATTGGGGAAACACTTTAAAATGTGTGTATATCATTCTACCCTCGAATACCTAGTCAACAAGCCAGTGTTGGGGGGGAGGATATGTAGATCGTTGTTGTTATTCCAAGAATTTTATTTCGAAGTGATATTCAAACCAGGGAGGCTGAATGCAAGACATGATCACCTATCAAGGGTAACTAATGGAGAAGAACCCACCAACTTGGAAGACAACTTTTCTGATGCACAGTTGTTTTCAGTAGAGATAGTTGATGAATACTTTGTTGATATTATTGAATACTTAAGTACAGGGGTTGAACCACAAGAGTTTAGCACTGCGCAGAAGAAGAATATAGTAGTCAGAGATGCGAAATATCAACTTATTGCAGGAAACGTATATAACATGGGTGAAGATAGCATTTTGAGAATGTGTATTAGAACATTAAAGGCCCAGAATTTTGGCAGAAGCTCATGAAGGAATAGTTGGAGAACACTATGCAGAAAAAGATATTGCACATAAGGTATTGCATGCAAGATTATGGTGGCCAACAGACCATAGAGATGCCAAGGAATGTTTCCAGAAATGTGATGTATGTCAAAGGGTTGGAAAACCCAACAGAAGAGATGAGATGCCTCTAAGACAAAAAGTAACTTTGCAAATATTTGAAAAATGGGAAATAGACTTTGTGGGACCAATCAATCCACCAAAAAAAAGGTCAAGAGCTAGATATATCATTACTATGACATAATATTTAACAAGATGGGAAGAAGCAGCACCAGTAAAATATTGCACTGCAGAGACATCAACACACTTCTTGTTTCAGCGAGAGATCATCATATTTGGATTTCCTAGGAATTTGATGAGTGACCAAGGCACTCACTTTATCAATAGTACCATCAGGGAAATGAGTAAGGAGTTTGAATTTTATCACCATAAGAGTACACCATGCCATCCTCAGGTAAATGGAACAGCAGAATCCTTCAATAAGATCTTGGAAAATTCTCTAACAAAGATCTGCAATGTCAACATGGATGATTGGGACTTGAAAACACCAGCAGTATTATGGGCATATAGGACCACATGTAAGAAGTTGACAGGACAAACACCATTCATATTGGTGTATGGGCAGGAAGCAATGGTACCATTAGAATTTCTAGTACCTAGTATGCGCATAGAAACAATTACCAACATAATAGAAAGAGGCACAATAAAAGAAAGGTTAAATCAACTAATGGAGATGGAAGAGGACAAGATTCTGGAAGGATTTCACCAGGAAGTGCATAAAGCAAGAGACAAAGCCTGGCATGAAAAACATATTAAGAAGAAGAGCTTTAAGGAGGGATACATAGTCCTCCTCTATGAAAGTAAATATTTTCAACATCCTGGTAAGTTTAGAATGCATTGGCTAGGGCCATATGAAGTAAATAGTGTCACAGATGGGGGATATGTACAACTAAAGGACTTGGGAGGAACAAAACTAAAACGAATGATCAATGGGAGTCGATTGAAACTGTATAGGGACAACTTACCTCCCAACTCTTAAAAGTTACAACACCATGAGAAAGGAATGTATATATTGTACTATAGCAGAGAGTAGGACAGAAAAATGAGAAAAATAAATAAAAAGGAGAAAAAGAGGGAAAAATAAATTAATTAATTAAAAAGAAAGAAAATACAAAAATACTGGGAAACATCGCGTGCAAAAATTGTGGAATCAGTGCGACTAAAAGAAAAAGTGATTGCTCGCAACATATGGTTGATAGAAAGAAAAACATTGTGCAGTAAGGAAAATTCATGATGCACTAAGGAAAAGTATAGCGCACAGGAAAAGGGGCCAACAATCGGAAAATCGGAAAATGACAGTTAGGGGAAAAAGGCGCGAATTGGGGCATTTATGGAATTGAATGAAGCGTACTCGACAAGCTTCAATGCATTAATAAAAACCAAAGAAACTTCTTCGAGATGATTTATGGAAATAATGACACCTTTTATATAAAGGAGAAACACAGGCCAAACAAGACTTATTGTGAAATTGCAAATTTGCAAACCTGCAAAGCTAAAGGCGAGAGTTGAACAAGTGACTACAGAGATTCAGAGCATTCGAAGCTCAATACAGAAAGAAATAAGTTCCCATGATGTCACCTCCAAAGGTTGGAGCACCAAGACAAACAACACGCAAAACTAGAAGTAGCCTCAGGTCACCATAAGAAACTGTAGAGGCGGCGCAGGAAATGGCACAGAGAAAGGGAATTGTTGATGTCGACGCAATTCCCTCGCCACAGATCAAACGAGTGATTTCCACACTGGTAGAATAAGAATAAAAATCCCCCACGATGACCAGGATGGAGATTGACATGCATGACAATGCGCAGAGGCACGAACTAGTTGCCACAGGCAACGCACAGCAACCTGCGAGGGTCGAAGTAGCCCACAGAACAAATGGGGGTGCCAACGAATAGACAAAGGTGGTTGGGCTGAAACCACATCTTGTGGTATGGTCCGCACAACATGAGGAAGGACAAGTTGAAGATATTACAAGGAAAACAAATTCGAGCACAGAAGACAGAGACGTAGAGGCTCAGACCTCTGGTGCACCGGTAAGAAGAAAGGGAAAAAATTCCATCACACGGTCCCCACGCAAGCAACCCGATGCAAAAATTGTACTACCATGCATTCCAGAGGGGGTGAAGGCCACGCCAACCCTACTAAGGTGCATGGAAAGGCTAATGTACTCGGACCACGACATGGCCGACACCGACAAATTCCCAAAAACATTTCAGCAAGTCTACATGGATAGCATTGGCACAAGCCCATTTGGAGACCCCAAGATGCAGCCAAAACAATGGGAGGCAGGCCTAGAAAATACAGCGATCTTGAACCTTGTCGATATTCCCCACTTTGCCAAGGGGGAAGAAGTAAATAAATGTGTCAAGCAATTGATGGAAGTCCTTTATGGAGGATTCTTATGGTTGGAAGAACCTATCTCCATCGATGTAGAACTCATTGCGTTCATCACAAGTCTGCCATCAATGGTTGAGAGTCTCGCGTGGTACCTAGATGAAAAAATAAAACAAAATTCTCTTGTTGAAGAAATGACGAAAACATATAGGATAGAGAGAGGCTCATGTGGGATCAACATCAAAACAATCAACAACACAGCCACCAGGATGGCCACAAAACTAATGGCGTGCAAATTGCTACACAAGTACCGAAAAGAGGACGTCCATGCAGGGGTTTTCGCAGCTGCAGCTCAATATTCCAATGGAACCATGCTCAGTTGTGCCCCATATTTGTTAAACCTCTTCCTCAATGACTCCAAGGACGTGTGGGACTTGGGAACAAAGTTCCACTATTCCTGGCTGATAATTCTAATAGCACTAATCAAGTGGAAGGAGCCTCTCTACTCTTATTTATGTGATAGAGCGTTGTCACGTAGTGTGATACACATCCATGGGGAGCACGTCGAACCCCAAGAGAAGAAGTGGAAACGCAAGTACCTTTGCAACCTAAGCGACATCTAGGACAGTATATCCAACACCTGGAGGATCACTCTGGAAGTGGTTGTGCAATATCAAGGCATAGCCAGCTTCAGGGCTATGCTCCACAATATGTGAATCTAGGCGCCCAGGGATCCAACAAAAGAATGGTTGCAACTTTCGTTCTGCATCAGGGAAAAAGAAGTTGAAATGGTGATACAAGAATGGAAGGATGACTGGAAGATCCCAGTCATTACCAAGGAAATTCCAAAGGGAAAGGAGGTAGAATCATGGTCATCTAATAAACCTGCAGGAGACAATGTTGCACCTAAAAATATGACCCAATAGGGGAATCACAGTCAGAAGTTGGCGTAGTAGAAGAAGGGAACTTCTCCAAAGAAGGATACATAGTCAGGGAAGAAGGAAATTGCCCTGGCACATGAAGAACAAGGAAGGGGGGACACAACTCCACAAGAAACCTCTTTGACAACCACTCCACAAGAAACAAGGGCACCCAAGAGACCAATTATATACATAGAATACAATCCCAGATCCCCACTCACTCCTAGACTACAAGCACTTAAGCATTTCAGTCACCCATAAAGCTATCTCAGATGAGACTACGCAATGCATTTTGTGTGTTGTGTTGCCTTCTGGTTTACCAGGAGGGCTGATAGTTTTAGAGGGTTTTGTTGGAAACCTGTTCAGATCTGAACCTGGGTCAACCCAAGAAGTAGAAGAAGGATATAAGTAACCAATAGTATTGATTGCAAGAATTCCCCCATTCTTGCAATCAAAAAAAAAGTGTTGTTTTATGAGTTTTAACTTTCTAAAAAATATTTAAAAGTTTAAATGAAAGTGTGTTGGCACCTATCATGTGATCACATCTACTAGTACACTCTAGATCATGCTCATGTCTTTCCATGTGCAGCTATCATTGCAGGTTATGTTAAGATCATGCAATTTTGCGCCTTGAGCTATTATTATCGTAGATTTGTGTGTAGCTATCATTACATGCGGTAAGCAAGCCCGAAACAATGCATACTCTTGACCACACTCTTAGCAGGAGCAGCTAGAATACAATAGTGTAACTGCGAGAACGCTAGAAATTGAACATAACAAAGCCAACATGGCTCGAATTGTTCGAAGCTATACCTAAAATCAAAGATATTTTTATCAGAGGAGAATGGTTTGACTTCATATGCGACATCAATGGACATCACACGGGATTTTCCCTAACCTTCACGAAGAAATTTGATGGGTTCCAAACTCAACTCATAGACATAACCATTCATATTATAGATAATTTCATCACTGGGCATGCGCTTTCTCGATCAATGGTGAGAGATGGTTTAAAAAGAGAAAATTGTCAGCTGAATTCTGCAATAGGTTTCTGGTGGTAGAATGCCAAAACCCTTATTAGAGACAGGGCATCCCAATCCTTTGGCTTAAAGAAGAGTGGAGAGGAATTCTATCTTCAATCCAAAAATATATCATGGGAGAAGGTAGATTCTCATTCATTCACTATTATCACATTTGATTCCTCATGCACTTAAATGATGACAAGGAACTAGACTTCCCATTATATTTTCTTAAAATCCTAACTAAGATGTCTAAGAGAATCCAGAATTACCGAGAATCTTCTCATAGAAGGCTATATCACCAGGGGTTCATTAAAATATTGGTTGGTTTTTCTTTGAACAAGTTGGAAATGCCCTAGACAGATTTTCTGGTGTCTTTAGGGTTACAGGAAGAACATGAAGTTAATCAACAGCCAGAAGAATAGAAGGACAAGGTTATCCATGCATATAGGGTTTCTCTTAAACATGGTATCTCATTTAAATCCACCCAGGGAGCCAAGGAGTATACCTCACCTAAAGAAGGGAGGACCTGATCAAGGAAAGAAAGATCAATTACTCCACCAAGGGAGGAAACTCCTCGAAGACAATTGAGGTCCTCCACACAAAAATAGAGGGAAAGGGAAAGTGGTAAGGTATATGTCAGAAACTATATCATACAAGAAAAATAATAGGCCATCCCAGTAGGCCAATTGTCTCCTGAACATGTTGAAGATAAACCTATACCCACTAGTTTGTAGGTATACAGAACTCCCAATATAAAAACAAGTAGATAGAGGAGGACTGAGGAGGCCAATTCTGATATTGTTGTAGAAAAATTTGTGTCATTTGAAGATTCCCTTGTTTCCAAACAAATAAAAAAGAGAAAGGTGATCCAGGTTCCTGGAATGCCAGCAAACCCAACAAAAAAAATAGGCTCACAAACTAGTTGAGGTTGAATTACAAGGCATTGTTTGATCCATCCTTAAAAGACCAAAATCCCATAGTAATTGAAGATCAATATACTAATGAATACCTCTCCGAATTTTCCAATATGGAGGAGATGGATATACATACATTTAAGGGGATGGCAGGGGATAAGGTCAGATAGAAATGCAGTAAAGGGGAGACCTCAAGTGTCAAACATGTTGCTGTGAAAAAGGAATACATTGTTGATCCAAAATCAAAGAAAAATGTGGTGGACACTGATCCAGACCTTGATCAGGATTTTGATGACATAATTCCAAATATAGAGCAGGTCCCTGAGCAGATTTTACAGGATATTAAAACAGAGATAAAAGGGAAAATGTTAATGGTGTGGGAACCTGTGAGAGACACCACTGATAAAATACCTGAGAAAATGCCTAGATATGAAATTAGATCAAGGAAATCCAAGCTTTCCATCGACTTCAATAAACTTATTTTTGAGGAAGAGCATGGGCTCAAAGTTGGCAGCAAAGTAAAGGCAAAAGTCAAGCGAAAAAATGAAGCTAACGGGCATAGTGTTGGATTACTGAGAGGGGGGGTGAATCAGTAATAACGTAATTATAATCCTTTTTCTTCAAATTTTATATCAATGTAGAATTATTATCCATTAATGAGCAGTAATAAATAAACAATCACACACATACACAGTACACCAGTGTTGAGCGTAATAAATAAACAATCACACACATACACGCAGATAACCAAGAAGTTTTTACGTGGAACCCAAATCGAGAAAACCAACAAACCAACAAACAAAAAAAAAAAAAAATACATTCATTGGAAGTACCAACTTCCTCTATTTTTTCCTTCAAATACACCGAAGGTGGTTCCAACCCCCTAGTTTCTCCAGATACAACCCGAGGGAAGCTCCAATCCCCAAATCTCTCTGCTACAACTTGTTAGGAGGCTACAACCCCCTAATGTTCTCTGGCTACAAACGAAATGTGGCTACAACCACCGGCCCTTGACCCGCCCTACCAATTAAGTAAAAGTAGAATGATGGAAAAAATCGCACATTATCACTATGAGATATACCACCGTAAAATTACGTACCAATAAATTCAACCATGCATCAACCTCGTACCTCAAACTGTAATCACCCCTCGGTAATTTCACAAAAAGTGCATCAACCATACACCAACTCGTAATCAATATGTACCATAAAAGTATGTACAACCATGCACCAACCTCAGAATCAAAATATACTATAAACAAGTGCATCAACCATGCACTACCAGAATCAATATGTACCATAAACAAGTGCAGGCATCAACCATGCACCAACCTCAGAATCAACTTGTACCATAAATAAGTGCATCCAACCATGTACCAATTATGTACTAATCATGTGTCAACTACTCATCAACTATGACTCATCAATATGTACCAACATCATCAACTATACACTCCTATGTATGTGCCAACTCATCAACAACTTGTCTCAACCATGTACCTTCAACATGTACTTCAAACTAAAAAGCCCTACTAATTTTATATCATCCAAATTGATTTGTAGTCTCGTAATAGACCTCGTGTATATGATCACATTCCCAAGAAACCTTCCTTAACTTTAACAACAAGAGACTAGCATTTTCATCAAATTTTCTTTAGTCTCACATGCCTAGTTATGATTATTAGTCAACAACCCTAATCGAAGTAATAATACAATCTCTTGAACCCGGTGAATTTATGAAGATCCTAAAACTAATATACAATGTTCTTTCAATTTTTTTTTATTCAATTCTCCAAGTGACACTACTTGGAACCCTCTCATAAAAAGGAGAGAAGCAAAAATGGCATACCTTGTTGAATTCTGCTTATTCTAGAGAGCTTACCTTGTGTGATGTGCCCCACACACAAAATAATATTTACGAATGATTCAAAAATATTACACGTATCACTAAAGATCGGTGACTTCTAACCAACACATTTAGTCTCACTTTAATTTGTATCTTTTATGAAGAAGTTATGACATTTCTACCCTAAACACCGATTTTGACTAGTTTCAGGATTCCGACAAACCTATGTTCCAATGTAGAGTGTAAATCCCAAAACAATGACCACAAGATGAATTTTAACCACGGATACTTGGATATGCTTTCACTCTGCATAGAAATTTTAGGATCTGAATCCATTATAGAAAACATCATAGCAGAAATGGTGAGATGACCGGTAAATAACATACACCAGGAAAGCATCATCAAAAAGAATTTATCCTTCCCTGCATTTCCTCTCGCCTCTTCTTCACTTTCTTCAGAATTTCGACTTATATATAATTTGTATACCCCGTGACACCCATAGATATTCAATATCCTCAATCAGGATTCAAATGAGAGAGCATTGGCTCTTTTATTTTATACTCTCCAAGTAGCTTCCTTTAAAAACATCTTCTAGGTCACTCTGGCCCCACTTTCCTTATTTTAGGTTGGTCCACTTCAATTTTCCATTAAAAATTATTATTGAAATAATTTATTTTGTATTCACTTTGAATTATAAATACATTCATCACTTCACTTTATTATTTACCTTTAAAATCTCTTAAACCACTTTTGATTACTTTGACCTTCCTCAGCTTCTAAAGACATATGAGGGTCCTCCAAATATGTAAGGCCATAACTCTCTAACCAGAGGAGTTATGTGATGTTACATACCAAGCTCTATATGATATACCATCCATATAGAATAGTATTATCTAAAATATATCATAACTCATATCATATCTATTAAACAAACTTGGGTCCATTACCTCCAAACTCCGGTCTCCAACTTATCATGGCCATAACTCTCTAACCGCGAGGAATTATGTGATGTTCCACATACCACCGAAAATGACACATGACAAGAACTATCCATCTAGAATATTTTCCATGACAAATTCACTTTCCTATATCTCATTATCTAATAAATTAATCATATGGGTTCTCTTACTCAATAAAAGCATCTTCCGCGGAGGGATTTCACCATATGGGACCACTTTGGAGTTCATCCATATTTACTCCTCATCAACCATGAAAAAACAATAACAGTCATATTTAAGATCAAACACTATTGGGTCCATTACCCAAGCCTTTGTGCTATGGTCTTCTTCAAGGGTTGACATCAATGACAACCAACCTTAATCAACAATCTCCCCTTTGGCATTGATGGTACCACCGATACAACACCGAAATCATATCACCATGCTCCCTCGAACCATGCCTCATTCCTCCGTGCATCTGATAAATATAATCCTCCTAGAACCATGCCTCCTCATTCCTTCCAGATTCTGATAAATCTCTCCCTTTGTCATCAATGGCAAGGTATCTTTTCATCCAGTCGTCTCCATGACTGTCCTCTTTATGGTGCTTCTCGTGTACATCTAAGATATTATAAGATAAGAATTCAAAAGCATTCATTTTGAGTAGAAATAACTCCAAGTCTCTTTGGCGAAGATAATCAAGCGGCTTCCCATGGAAGTGGTTTTGTAAAGATGTTTTTTTTTTTTTTTTTTTTCCCATATATTCAACTCTGGTGTTATTCTCTGTAACTTGTTCTCGTAGGAAGTGATACTTGATTGAATGTGCTAGTCTTGGAGTGCATCACCGTGTTTTTGAGATACTGATGCATAACTTGTATTATCACGGATGATGAATGGACGGAGGATGGATGGAATGGAGGACATGGAGGATGGAATGGAATGGAGGATGGATGGAGGATGGAGGATGGACGGAAGGAGGATGGATGGAGGAAAGGAATGGATGGACGCGGAGGAAAGGAAGGACGGAGGATGGAATGGACGGATGGATGATGTATGGATGGTGGATGGATGCCGGAAGGATGGATGGAGGATGGAATGGATGGATGGATGGAGGAATGGATGGAGGATGGAAGGAATGGAGGAATGGAGGACGGACCGGAGGAAAGGAATGGATGGATGGAGGATGGACGGATGGATGGACGGATGGACGGATGGACGGATGACGGAGAGGACAGGAAAGGATGGATGGATGGATGGACGGAATGGAGGATGGAGGAATGGAATGGAAGGGACGGAATGGACCGACGGATGGAAGGATGGAAAGGATGGAATGGAAGGAGGACGGAAGGAATGGAAGGATGGAATGGAAGGGATCCGGCAAAATTAAAGGAAGCTTACCTCCTGCCTCCATCGCTGGTTCCCTTGTTCTACTTTTGATCTAAGTTACACTTTTCATCATCTTCCGAGACGCCGTTGTTGTTGTTATATTCTTCTTGTTCCTTTTTCTTTTCTTTGATATTTTGGATGCTTTGAAGGCCGCTTCTTTGAAGATCACCGATTCTTTTCCTATTCGCCTCATCTCATATGTCAGTGGAAGATTCCATACCGGCCCTATTGAGTTTAGGATCCGGATCTTTGCCCAGTGTTGATATCTTAGGGTTGAATCTTCATAGGAAGAGATCTGTACCTTTGAACAATTACATATTCTTTGATTTCTTCTCCCAATCCTAAGGATTTCATTCATTGTTTCACCGACTCGTAAGAAGTAGGTTGCTGTATATTCATCTTCCTCCTTCATATTTTAGTTGTTCGAATCGACTGTGAAGTTTGAAGCTTTGTTGTTTTGACTTTTGAATCTCCTTCATAAATATTTCAAAGTTTTGTCCCAAATCTCTTTTACAGATTTACAATGTGCAACTTTGTGAATACCGTGACACCGACCATTCAAAAGTGCATTTATGTCTTTAGAATTATTCTCACCGAAGTTTCACCGCTTTGTCATTTGTTGGTGGAACTGCTGGTGTTGTGTATCTATCTGGCTAAATTGATTGCCAAACTTGAACTTTGGTGCCTTTATATATGCTCTTCTCATCCTTATGCTCCAAAAGTATACTTCTTTCCATCAAACTATAGTATTCCACTTTTATATGAGTTGGTAAATTTCCATGATCTTACCTTCGGTTAAACCGGATTAAGAAACTCCCGCTTTTGATACCAATTGTTGATTACCGAGAGGGGTAACTGCTATCAACGTAATTATAACTATTTTTCTTCAAATGTTATATCAATGTAGAATTATTATCCACAATGAGCGTAATAAATAAACAATCACACACATACACGCTAGACACCGTTTTACGTGGAAACCCAAATCGAGAAACCATGGAATACTTTTTCTTATGGTATGTCTTGAAGAATTACATTCATTGGAAGCACCAACTTCCTTTGTTTTCAAATGCAACTAGAAGGGAGGCCTAACCTCTAGTTTCAGTTACAACCCGAGGGAAGTCTAACTTCCCCAAATTCTCTCAAGCTACAAACTAAGGAGGCTACAACCCCTAATGTTCTTCCACTACAACCGAAGGTGTCTACAACCACCGCCCTTGCCCCGTCTCAAGCACCCTAAGTAAAAGTAGAATGATGGAAATCCATCACCACACTATCACTATGAAATATACCAATCGTAAACTGGTAATTAATAACTGGAATTCCATGCATCAACCATGCATCAACCTCGTATCTCTAACCTCAGAATCAACATGTATGACAAAAAAGTGCATCAACCATGCACCAACTGTAATCAACATGTACTATAAACAAGTGCATCAACCATGCACCAACCTCAATCAAATTCGTATTCATAAACAAGTGCATCAACCATGCACCAACCTCGTATCAACTTGTACCATAAATAAGTGCATCCAACCATAAAATTGGCATGTACCAATCATGTGTGTCAACTACTCATCAACTATGACTCATCATGTACCAACATCATCAACTATATGTCCCTCATGTATATGTGCCAACTCATCAACAACTTGTTCCAACCATGTACTCAACATGTACCTCAAACTAAATCCCTCATCAATTTCATCATCCAAATCTAATTTTAGAAGCTCAGACAGACCTTGTGTATATGATCACTATTCCCCAAGAACCTTCCTTAACGAATAACAAGATTAGCATTTTCATCAAACATTTCTTTAGTCTCACATGCCTAGTTTTGGATTAGTCAACAACCCTAACTTGAAGTAATCATAACTTTGAACCTCGTGAATGTATAAAGATCTTAAAATAATACAAAATTTTCTTTTAGTGTTTTTTTTATTCAATTCCTCTATGACACTACTTTGAACCTCTCGTAAAATGAGTTATACCAAAATGGCATACCCTATGGAATTTTGGCTTATTCTAGAGAGCTTACCTTGTAGAGCTGCCTCGCATTAAAATGTTTGAGGAAATGGATATGAAACTATTAAAACACATACTACAGACTGTACCCTAAACAACACATTTGGTCTCACTGAATTTGATCTTTTATGAAGAAGCTATGACATTTTTACCCTAAAACACTGGGATTTTGACTAGTTTTAGGACTGGCCATAAACCCTATGTTCCACAGAGTGTAACTCCCAAAAATACACTGACCCACAAGCTGAATTTTAACCACAGATACTTGATATGTTTTCACTTTCATATAAATTTCAGGATCTGAATCATTATATAAAAAAAGTTATAGAGAAAATTGCGAGATGACCTCGAAAATAACATACCTGGAAAGCACCATCAAAAGAATTTATCCTTCCTGCATTTCGGCCTTCTTTCTTCACTTTCCCATAATTTCAGCTTAGATATCATTTGTATACCCTAGACATCTATATATATTCAATATTCTCAAATGTGATTCAGAGAGCCTTTGCCTCCCCATTTATATTCTCCAAGTAGCTCCTTTAAAAATATCTTCTAGGTCACTTGGCCCCACTTTCCTTATTTAGGGTTGGGTCCACTTCTAATTTCTCCATTAAAAATTATTATTGAAATAATTTTATTTTGTATTCACTTTGAATTATAATACACCTCATCATCAAATTTCTATTATTTTTTACCTTTTAAAATCTCTCTTAAACCACTTTGATTACTTTGACCTTTGGGGCTTCTAGATGACATATGAGGTCTCCTCCAACTTCTCAGAAGGCCATAACTCTCAAACCAGAGGAGTTATGACGCTATACATACCAATTGTAGAAATGGCATGACATGTACTATCCATAGATAGAATAGTATTATCTGAAAAATATATCATATAACTCATACTATTACCCATTAAAACAAACTTGGGTCCATTACCCAAAACCCTGGTCTCCAACTTCTCATGGCCATAACTCTAACCGGGTGAGGAATTATGTGACGCTCCACATAAAATTTTCACCGAAATGACATGACAAGAACTATCCATATAGGATATTTTCCCTGACAAATTCACTTTCCTTCATCTCATTATTCCACAATTAAGCATGGGTTCTCTTTCTCCATAAAGCGTCTTCCCGTGAGGACTTTCACCATAAGGGAACCTCTTTGGAGTTCATCCATATTTACTTCTTATCAACCATGAAAAAATAATAATGAGTCATATTTACATCAAGCACTATTGGGTCCATTACCCAAACCTTTGTGCTACGGGTCTTTCTTCAAGGGTTGACATCAATGACAACCAACCTTAATCAACACATAGATGATAGAAACCACCAGGTGCAAGATTTCAAGCAACAAAATGATGACATGAGGCAGAAAATACAGAATCTGCTGCAAAAAAACCAAGATCTTGAGATGAAACACACAAAGCTACAAAAAAAATATCAGAAGTTGGAAAAGAAACACCAGAAAAGCTGCATGTTCTTAAAAGAGATTATCTAAATGTCTACTACTATAAAAAGGTAAAGGAATTTGAGACCTCTACCAGTTTAGTCTACCACTTTTTAGGATTTGTCTCCAATTTAAGACACTTGTTATACATCTTTTCCACTTCAGTTATCAACATTAGTTCCAGTTGCACTGATAGATCTTTTTTAGTTTAGTTAGAGATATTGTTGCCACTTGTAGTTTTTTATAAGAGCAATACTTTTTGTTAAGGTTGAATTGATGGGGATTTATCCCTATGAACTGACACTTCAACTCAACTCGACTCATTTTAAGGAAATTTTTACAAGTTGTATTTAGGAAGTAACAATGAAGTTTTATCTATAGCATCTAGTTGTAATGTAAAGTTGAACTTTAGAACTTAGATCCTAGATAGGTGAGAAAACCCTCTCTTGATGAGGATAAATAGAGAAATATATGAATGTAAAAGGGTTCAGTTTTTTGGGGTTTCAAGAATCAATATTTGGATGTGATTTGAAGTATCCAACAGCTAAGTTTTTTCCACCTGGTGAATATAAAATCTGGTGTTTTCTCTTCAATTCGTGTTCATCTTCTTATCTTATCTGAATGCAAATTGGAATGTATGCAAAGCATTGTTTTCTTTCCTTTCAGCTATTGTTTCAATGAACTATTTACTGTAATACAACCTGATTTCAGCTATTGTTCATTGAATTGTTTATTTACATGCAACCTATTTGGAGGATTTATGTTTAGATACATATTTTAGATTTGAAATATCATTTTAAGTCTCAAATTGCATACAACAAGTGACAAAATGTATGATTGTTAGTATTTTTTTTATCTCTACATCTTTATTTATTTACCAGAATGCATGCCACCAATTAAGGACAACCTGGTAGTTGATGATTGTTAAACATCCCATCTAGATCCATGTCCTTGAAAACCCACCTATCAGTTGGACATCAAAACCAACAAACTTAATCCATAAAAACCAATCTTTCCAATAACTGAGGTGGCCTAGCTCTTCCCTCTAGCAGTCAGGTGAATACCTTAGGACCAACATCTTCTGGCGTTGTTTTCAGGGAATGGAGTAACGAAGTATCTTTCCCTGGGAGAACAACAATGACTATATCTGATCTTTGAAGGTGAAAAAATATCAGGTACTAAATTGATTTCCATCTTTCACCTGGAGACTCCATTGAATGCAAAACTATTAAGGAATTATGGCTGCCAAGAAGGGGTTCAGGAAATCAAATCATGAGAATACTAAAGACTTTAAATTTAACCTTGACCTAAATGGTGATACAACTACTTCTAATCCACAGAGGCAACTAAGGAAGTCCACGCTTTCTCAGAGACATCCCTTGCCATCCAAAGGTAGGCCTGCATCTGAAAAGGCTACCCATGTCCTCAACAAAAAACATCCTGACATTATTATTTTTGAAAACCCCCTTTTGATAAGCCCTCAAATATCTCCTTCCTCAACTTCTACATCATCATCTTCTCAAGCAACCACACCAACATCTCCTCATCAACCTCAAATCCCAGTTGTCCCAAACATGGTTGTCAACATGATGGAAGCCATCATTACAGCCAGGTATGCACCTTTAGTGTTGCCTCAAAACTTAAATGCATTTCCAAAAAGAGACTACATGAAATATTTTCCCAAATACAATGGTGAGGGATATGTGACTTCTTAAAAACATCTGGTAGCATTTTACAGCTTTGCAGAAAATTTTAACATTGAACATGTAGATGTATGGATGAGGTTGTTTGTGGAGAGCCCGGATGGGGAGGTAAGGAAGTGGTTTCGTGGTTTAACCCCATATTATATCACAGGTATTTATGCATCAGATGAAACCTTTATAAAAAAATGGGTAGACATGAGAGATTACCTCTACTACATCACTGAGTTTGGGGCTTTAAGAAGGAAGAATGGTGGGTCTGTGTCATATTTCACTAAGAGGTTCAATAAGATGTATAATAATATCTGCGAGGAGATCAAGCCAATTGAAGCCTCAACCAAGATCACATTTGAAAATGCATTTGATGCTAAATTTTCTCTCTTTTTAAGGGAGAGGAGGTCCACCACTTTGTTGTTTATGCAAGAGGCAGCCATTGAGGTTGAGTCTAACATCCTAGAATCAAAAACAATGAAGAAAAAATCTGATAGGGACAAAGATAAGCAGAGGGAAGAGATTCCTTCTTCTTCCAACCCAATATAATCTTACCCAAACCTAGATGAGGTGACCTGAACCGTGAAATCCCTCACTTCATAAATATCTAAACTGAAATGGGAAGTTAAGCAACCTAACCGACCATATCAGAAGGATGCAAAGAGGAACACTAATCGGTTTAGAAGACCTAATAATGTCCCTCTAGTCATACAGAGGGAAAGGAGGAATGTTGAATACCAGAGGGTGGTTCCCCCATTTCAGAACAATGAAATTGAGGACATGGATGAGAGTAATGACATTGGAGATGACTCTACAGTAATGTTTAATGAAACTGACCTATATCCTAATCATATAACCTAGAAGGATTATGAAATCTCTCAATTGTCAAACCAATTTGATGATGATGGAAAGGGAGAAGATATTTTTCAAAGCCAGCCCCAAAAGAAGTGTGATTTAAGGCCTAGGCCAGGGGGTCCAAAAAACAATGTGCCCATTCAAAACAAGAAATAAGATTCCCCTCCCAATCAAGGTCCAAACAAATATATAGAAAATAAATTAGATCAACTAAAACCAACTAAACTTGTTGTTCTAGAGGTAAAAGAAGCAGACATACAACCAATTTATTTTAACATAGAAAATGAGTTAAGTAAAATCAATATCCATGTACCTTTGAAAGAGTTACTAGAAAATGATCCATTCAATAACTCTATTATGAAGGTTTTGAAACCTACTACTCCTGCTATCTCAACTGATGTGATAAGCCTGCAGGATGAGAACCCTGCTATCATTGTTGGCCCACACATTGAATATGGGTCTGATGCTTCCCCACCTTTTTACATATCCTTGAATGTCCATGAAAAAATCTTGCACAACTTCCTAGTGGACTCAGGAGCCTCTCATAATAGCATGCATAAGGTTGTTATGGAAGAGATAGGGCTATAAATTACCAAGCCATACTAGGACCTTTACTCTTTTGATTCCAAAAAGGTTAAATGCTTGGGATTAATTAAGGATCTGATTGTTTCACTATTTCAGTTTCCCATGAAAAGCTTGGTTATGGATATTGTTGTAGTTGATATACCTCCCAAGTTTGGCATGCTTTTATCTAGGTATTGGGCCAATAAAGTAGGGGGGTCCCTGCAAATGGATCTCATATATGCAACCATCCTTGTTTTTGGAGGAGAACACGGAAGATTGTACAGAGAATTCAGGTTGGATTACATTGTGAGTGATCATCAGAATCCATGTAATCATCCAATTTATGTTGTAGAGGATGAAATTGGGTCATCTATTTTCATATTAATGATGATTCTCTAGAAATAACAGTCAACAAATGTTGAAATCAGCCAGAGGTAGACCAAGGAAATGCAGTCTAGAATATGTACTTTGATGGCGCATCTTCAGAAGAGGGTTTTGGTGCTGGCATAGTTCTCATTTCCCCTTCAAAAGAGGTGGTGTCACTCTCATACAAATTAGTATTTGAAATAACCAACATAGCAGAGTATGAAGCCTTGGTGATGGGATCGAGAGCTACTAAATAAGTGGCCATTGGTAAATTGGCAGTCTTCAGTGATTCAGAATTGGTTTTCAATCAGGTGAAGGAAATTTATCAAACAAGGCAATTGAGGCTAAGACAATACAGAAATGAGGCATGGGACATAGGTTACAATTTCTTTCTAGCTTTCAATATTTCATTTTTCCCCAGAGATGCCAATCAGAGGGAGGAATCTTTAGCTTTGGATGCTAGTACCTTCGGGCCTCACATTGGCCCACATGTCAAATGTGAGGTGGAGGTTAGGAATAGAGCAATTATACTAGACAATGTCAAGCACTGACAAGTTTTTAATGATGCTCTGGAGCTCAAAATATTTATGCAAACAATTGAGGAATTTTCAAATATTTCCATTAACCAAGAGAACGAGGATGAGGAAACAGAAAATCAGCAGACACGTCCTTTTCTGAAGAAGGTGGCTAGTCAAAAAATTGTGGACCTAAAAAAAATCATATTCCAAGGGGATTAATACCATTGGAGAGGATATTTTACTGCAATGATGTCTCCAAGAAATCTATCATTA
Source organism: Picea sitchensis (assembly GCA_010110895.2). Classification (NCBI taxonomy): domain Eukaryota; kingdom Viridiplantae; phylum Streptophyta; class Pinopsida; order Pinales; family Pinaceae; genus Picea; species Picea sitchensis. The sequence goes on along the minus strand of SNQJ01S0000479.1, from coordinate 557,271 downwards.
AAATTCAGGAATAGGATCTTGTAGACTGCAATATTGGGACAAATACAAATCCCAAAATTGTCAAGATATCCAAAGCACTTCCAGATGAGCAGAGAGATAGGTATGTCAACCTTATGAAAAAAAAAATTGATATTTTTGCATGGTCTTATGAGGACTTGAAGACCTTTGCTATTGACATAATTCAACACAAGATTCCTCTAAAGGTGGGCTCAAATCCATTTAGGTAGAAAATTAGACAATTTAATCCTATGCTAATGTATTTTATTTAAAAAGAATTGAAAAGGATGTTTGATGCCAAAATCATTGTTCCCTTGAGATATTCAGATTGGATGGCCAACATGGTGCCTTTCAAGAAAGAGAGTGGAGAAATACGCATGTGTGTGGACTTTAGAAACTTGAATAGGTGTTCGTTGTAAGACAACTATCCATTTCCCAAGATGGACCACATTTTACAAAAGGTAGTAGGTTCTCACAGAATTTCCATGTTGGATGATTATTCTGGATAGAACCAAATAGAATTCCTTGAAGAAGACAAAGAAAAAACTTCCTTCACCACCCCATGGGGCACATTCATGTATGAAAAAATGTCCTTTGGCCTAATAAATGCAGGTGCCACCTTTCAGAGGGCCATGTAAATTGTATTTGTGGTGAGAAGGACAAGTTCATGGTTATATATCTTGATGACATCGCCATCTTCTCAAAATCTGATGATGAACATCTGCAACACCTTGAGCAAATCTTTCAAAAATGCAGAAGGTATGAAATCTCTTTGAATCCCAAAAAATCCCATTTTTCTATGTTAGAAGGCAAGCTCCTAGGCCACATTATATCTGTAAGGGGGATAAATATAGACCCAGAAAGGGTAGATGCCATTCAAAAAATTGACATCCCTAGAAATAAGAAGGTCATACAGTCTTTTATAGGAAAAATTAATTTATTGAGGCACTTTGTACCAAATTTTGCTGAACTAATCAAGCATATTACTAACATGTTGAAAAAGGATGCTGAAATTAAATGGACACATGAAGCCAGATCATCCTTCCAAAGGATAAAGCAGGCTCTGATTGAATCCCTTGTCCTGGTACATCCAGATTACTCCAAAGAATTCTTGATTTTCTCTTTTGCCTTTGAGTAGGCTATCCTTGTTGTACTACTACAAAAGAATGAAGATGGGCATGAACAACCAATTTCCTTCTTCAGCAAAGCACTCAAGGATGTTGAATTGAAATATGACATATTGGAGAAGCAGGCTTATGCCTTAGTGAAATATTTGAAGTCATTCAAGGTGTATGTTTTGTAGTCTATCATAACAACTTATGTTCCTAACAACAGTGTGAAGGAGATCCTTGTCTAATGAAATAGTGAGGGGAAGAGGGGCAAGTGGATTGTCAAAATTTTGAAATATGGCCTACACATAAATCCCACTAAGTTGATCAAGGGGCATGGACTTGCAAAACTGTTATCTGATTCGAATTTCAAAGCAATGGAATTACACCACACCTTCAGCCAGTCAGATGCTCCACTGATACAAGATAAGAAGAATACCATGCATGTACTTGAAAAGTATTTTATTTCACCCTGGTATAAATATATCATTCATTTTCTACATCACCTAGAATTCCCACCTGAGTTGGAAAAATCCAAAACTAGGTCTCTTAAATTGAAGGCTGAAAAAGTATGTATTTTAAAACAGAAATTATATTGGAAAGACCATGTCAGTATTTTGCTGAAGTGTCTAGATGAAGATGAGTTAAAACAATTTATAACAAATATGCATAGAGGATTTTTTGGGGGGGCACCCGCATTGGAAATATATAGCCCTCAAAGTTCTAAGGGATGGATACTATTGGCCCACCATATTTGTTGATGTGTTTTCCATGGTCAAAACTTGTGAAGAATGTCAAAAATTTGTTGGAAAGCAGAAATTGATCTCACTACCCCTGAAACCCATTACTGCTATCAGCCCATTTCAACAATGGGGCCTATATTTCATAGGTGAGTTAAACCCACCCTACAATGGACATCATAGGTGGATTCTTACTGACACTGACTACTTCACAAAGTGGATTGAAGTTGTTCCTACCAGGAATTCTACTAACAAGGTGATCATGAACTTTTTGGAGACAAATATCTTTTCTAGATTTGTATGCCCCGGGAAACTAGTAACAGATAACGCTGAGGCATTCAAATCCAAGTCCATGATTTATTTTTGTGGGAATTACAACATTATATTGACACACTCTACACCATATTACCCACAGGGGAATGGGTTGGCAGAGTCATCAAATAAAACCCTCATTGGGATCATCAACAAACTATTGGATAAAAATAAAAATCCATGGGATTCCAAATTGAAGTATGCCTTGTGGGATGATAGGATCAACACCAAGAAGTCATTAGGTACCTCTCCATTTCAGCTATTCTATGGAGTGGATATTGTTTTTCCAACACAACTTGGTCTAACAATATTGAAATTTTTGCAGGAGGAAGTGGAGGAGACTAATGACATCTCGAGGAGGATATTTCAGATTATTGAAGTTCAGCAAAGAAGAGAAGCATTAAATGAGAATACTAAGGCTTACCAGAGCAAGGTTAAGGCATCCTTTGATATGAAACCCAAAAAATATACTTTTCAAGAAGGTGACCTAGTTCTGAGTTGGGATACTAGAAGGGAAGAAAAACCCAAGCATGGTAAGTTTGATAACCTTTGGTTTGGTCCCTTCAAAGTACACAAGGTTATGGATAATAATACATTTATATTGAAAAATATGGATGACACTAATATCTTTGGAATCCCAATCAAAGGGTGCTTCATGGGGCTTTACTTTTCCCAATGAAACAGAAGTGGTTCATTATGTACATAGTTGTTTTGATTTCCAGTTTGATTCAATAGTTATGTTTGAATAAAATACTCCATAACCCAATAAAGGCAGTGGGGTATATTTTCATATTTGATTTTCAATTGAAATAAAACAGCCAATAGGGTCGGTAAAGGGAGTAAAGTGATTGGTGGCAGGGTGGCAGAAATGAAAGAAGTAAGGCACACAGTTTGTTATTCTTAGCACCTCACGGGGAGGTGATACCCCCATTTGGAGCTGATGTTAAATCCTAGGTCTGCACCTCTTCCTTCTATTCCTCCAATCAAATCATAAATCTATCAACTTAGTTTTTACTTAGTTTTTCTTCCATGATGTGTCAAGTGATTTCAATTTGTTTTTGTCATCCTTTAATTGCTTTTTATTAGTTCCTTTCTCTTTATAAGGTCAAGTCAATTCATGAGTTGAATTAAATAAGTCACATCACCATGGTTATGTTACTATTGGGTTTGAAAAAAGGATAACTTAGGTCTATTGATGCAAAAATGTATTGATTGCAAGAATGCCCCCATTCTTGCAATCAGCAAAAAAGCATTGTTTTATGAGTTTTAACATTCTAAAAAATATTTAAAAGTTTAAATGAAAGTGCGTTGGCGCCAAAAAAATGTGATCTCATCTACCAGTACACTTGATATCATGTGCATGTCTTTCCATGTGAAGCTATCATTGTAGGTTATGTTAAGATCATTCAGGTTTTCACCTTGAGCTATTATTATCGCAGATTTGTGTGTATTTATCATCAGAGGAGAATGGTTTGACTCCACATGTGCCTTCAATGGACATCACACAAGAGTTTCCCTAACCTTCGCGTAGAAATTCGAGGGGTTCCAGACTCAACTTGGGGACACAACCATTCATATTATAGAGAATTTCATCGCACGAGCATGCGCTCTCTCGATCAATGGTGAGAGATGCTTTAAAAAGGGAAAAATTCCAGTTGAAGTCTACCATAAGTTTCTAATGGTAGAACACAAAAATCCTAATTGGAGCCAGGGCATCCAAATCCTCTAGCTTAAAGAAGAGTGGAGAGGAATTATATCTATAGTCTGTTGGACAATTGAGAGGGGGGGGTGAATCAGTTGTCCCCGTGCTTAAACAATTATGCTTCTTTTAAAATCTTTACAAGGCACTCAATGATGATCATAATAATGCAGGGAAATAAACAATGGCACATTCAGCATCAGTCACATATATGAGAAACACAGAGACAGATATTTCCCGAGGAAACCCATACAGGGTAAAAACCTCTTTTTCTTTATATGATAAGTAATAGTTACATTCTTTACA
>SNQJ01S0000479.1:522914-544694 GCA_010110895.2 Picea sitchensis | reverse complement strand
GATAGGTGAAACTCCAAGATGGAGCTCAGATCGACGGTCCACGTTCTTGGTGAATTGATGGTCCAAATCTTATCGTGAATTCGCATCTCGTGATTCCTGTGATGGAGGTTCTCATCACTCCAAGTCGCGATAGGCGAAGCTCCGAGATGGATCTTAGATCAACGGTCCAGAATCCTTGGTGATCTGATGGTCAATATATTTTCATGATCTCGCGTATCGCGAGTTTGAACCTCTTTCCTTTAGATTTCCCGATCTGCGAAAATCTGAAATGGAGTCTTTGTGGTGCTCTGATTTTTCACCACGCGTCCTTTTGATCCAATGGTCCACGACTATCCTTTCTGACATGGTCTGCCATATTCACCTCCTGGATCTGATGGCCTAGATCACACCTTGATCCAACGACTAGGATCATTTCACCATTTCGCATTTCGCGATTTCGGCACTTCATGATTTTTCCACTTCACGATTTCGCCTTCTTATGATGAAGGGTCTCAAGCCTTCAAGTCCCGATCAACGAAACTCCGAATTGGAGTCAGACCAACATATTTTGGCTTTTCGCATTTTGCCTCTTCTTGTTCTTTAATGAACGTGAAGGTTCTCCCTGATCCAACGATGGTCGGATCTTACGCTCAGATTTGATGCCTAATATCTGTCCTCCTCTTCTGCACGTTCTTCTTGTCTGAATTCATATCTGACGGCCATCGGGGATTCGGGATGGGGTCCAACGATCACTGATGCTCCTCCTCTTCCATTATCACTGCGTTGTTGATCATGTTGATCTTTGTCATCGTTGTTCTTGCCATCAATGCACACTCTGATCCTACCATCAATTACAAGCTCACTTTCCCTATTAAACCTGCCAACAATCCTCTGCACTATCTCTTCTGAACTTATTGAGCTTGCTCTGCAGCGTCTTCCTAAAATACTTCTGATACTTCTTCTTGTACTCATGCCATCTTTGTTGTTGTACTTGCCATCAATGACAAGCATATGTTGTCTGTTAAACATTTACCAACATAGTCCAAATATATATCACATGAGAAGGTATATTCACAATCGTTCACTATTATCACATTATACTCTGCATGCACTTAAACAGTGACAAGGAACTAAACCTTCCATTCTATTTTCTTAAAATCCTAACTAAAATTTCCAAGAGAATCCAGAATTCCCGAGAATCTGCTCATAGAAGCCTATATCACCAGGGGTTCATTAAAATATTGGTTCTCTTTGATTTGAATGAATTGGAAATTCCCTGGACAAAGTTTCAGGTGTCTTTAGGGTTACAGGAAGAACATGAAGTTAATAAACATGCAAAATAAAAAAAGGACAATGTTAGCCATGCAGCTAGGGTTTCTCCTGAACCTGGGAGTTCATCTAAAGCCACCCAGAGAGCCAAGGAGAAGACCTCACCTAAATATGAGAGGACCTGATCAAGGAAAGCAAGATCAATTACTCCACCAAGAAAGGAAACTCCTCAAAGACAATTAAGGTCCTCCACACAAAAAAGAGGGAAAGGGAAAGTGGCAAGGTATATGTCAGAAACTATGTCAGACAAGAAAAATAACAGGCCAACCTAGTAGGCCAATTGTCTCTTGAACATGTTGAAGATAAACCTATACCCACTAGTTTGCAGGTAGACATAACTCCCAAGATAAAACAATGATACAGAGGAGGACTAAGCAAGCCAGTATTGATGTTGTTGTAGCGGAATTTGTGTCATTTGAAGATTCCCCTATGGCCAAATAGAGAAAAAATATAAAGGTGATCCAGGTCCCTAGAATTCCGAGAAAAACCATCACAAAAACTAGGCTCACAAACCAGTTGAGGTTTAATTACAAGGCATTGTTTGATCCATCCTTAAAAGACCAAAATCCAATAGTAATTAAAGATTAGGATACTGATGAAGACCTCTCCAAATTTTCCAATATGGAAGAGATGGTTATACATACATTGAATGGGATGACAGGGAATAATGCCAAGAAGAAATGCATTAAAGGGGAGACCTCGGGTGTCAAATATGTTGTTGTGAAAAAGGAATACAATATTGATCCAAAATCAGAGAAAAATGTGGTGGACACTAGTCCAAACCTTGATCAGGATTCAATGACATAAGTCCAAATACAGAGCATGTCCCCGAGAAGATTTCAGAGGATATTAAACTAGAGTTAAAAGGGGAAATATTAATGGTTTAGAAACCTATGAGAGACACCACTAATAAAAGACCTGAGAAAAGTCTTAGATATGAAATGAGATCAAGGAAATCCAAGCTTTCCATCAACCTCAATAAACATGTTGTTGAGGAAGAGCATGGGATCAAATTTGGCAGCAAAGTAAAGGTAGAAGTCAAGCCAAAAATTGAATCTAACAAGGACATAGATGACAACACCCACCAGGTGCAATCTCTCAAGCAACAAAATGATGACATGAGGCAACAAATCCAAAATCTGAGGCAACAAAACTAGGCTCTTGAGATGCAACACACAAAGCTACAGAAAAATTATCAAAAGCTGCAAAAGAAACACTAGAAAACCTTCTTGTTCTTGAAAGGGATTATCTAAATGTCTAATTTTGTAAAAAGGTAAAGGAATTTGAGGTCTGTGCCAGTTTAGTTTACCATTTTTCAATATTTTTCTCTAGGTTTTTATGTGCATGGGAATCATGCAGAGTCAACTGCCAGTTACCACTTATAAAGACACTTGTTATACATAGTTTCCACTTTAGTTATCGACATTAATTCTAGTTGCACTGATAGATGGTTTTTAGTTTAGTTAGAGGTATTGCTGCCACTTGTAATTTTTGATAAGAACAATATTTGTTGTTAAGGTCAAATTGATGGGGATTTATCCCTATGAACTGACACTTCAACTCAACTCCACTCAGTTTAAGGAAATGTTTACAAGTTGTATTTAGGAAGTAGCAATGAAGTTGTATCTATAGGATCTAGTGGTAATGTAAAGTTGAACTTTAGAACTTAGATCCTAGATAGGTGATTGAACCCTCTCTTAACGAGGATAAATAGAGAAATATATGAATGTAAAAGGGTTCAGTTTTTGGGGGTATCAAGCATCAGGATTTGGTTGTTCTTTGAAGTATCCAATTGCTAAGTTTTTTCCACCTGGTGAATATAAATTATGGTGATAGACTATTTTCTCTTCAACTCTTGTTCGTCTTCTTATATTATCTGAATGCAAATTGGAATGTATGCAAAGCATTGTTTCTTTCCTTTCAACTATTGTTTCAATGAACTCTTTATTGTAATACAACCTAATTTCAGCTATTGTTCAGTGAATTGTTTGTTGTCATGCAACCTGTTTGGAGGATTTGTGTTTAGATACATATTTTAGATTTGAAATATCATTTTAAGTCTCAAAGTTCATATAGCAAGTGACAAAATGTATGCTTATTAGTATTTCTTCTGGTTTTATCTCTACATCTTTATTTATTTACCAGAATGCATGCCACCATCTAAGGATAAATTGGTAGTTGACGATTGTTAAACATCCCAACTAGATCCCTGTCCTTGAAAACCCATCTATCATCTGGCCATCAAAACCAACAAACTTAATCCATAAAAACCAATATTTCCAAAAACTGAGGTGGCCTAGCTCTACCCTCTAGCAGTCAGGTGCAGACCTTAGGACCAACATAATGATAGACCAAACCATAGGATCATATATATATAACCCAAAGAATAACTAACTTCCATAACATAATGAACACATAGAGTCAACTTTGATTACCTTAAGTATGCCTAGAGGTCATGATTTTTTTCTACTTTATTCTACTTTATCAGTTATCTACTCTGATCCTACCTTACTTTCATGGATTGACCCAAGTTTAGGTTTCACAAGATCCCAACAAAATCGCTCTAAAACTATCAGCCCCTCTGGTAAACTAGAAGGAAACGTGGCACATAGAGTGTACTGCGCAGTCTCACCGGAGATATCTCTATGGGTGGCGGCAATACTCAAGTATTTTCAGCCTAGGAATGAGTGGAGATTTGTGGTTGTACCTTGTAATATTTATTTATTCAATCTAACATATGATTAGAGTAGTCATTTTATTCATGCATGTGAAATATCATATCTAACTAGTTACTTCATTCATTCATCTAACATTCAATACTTAACAACAATATAGATGCATAAATTCAATCACACAACACAAGTGTTACTGTAGTTCACCCCCTCCTAGGATATGTCCACAAAGATTTGGTTCTCAAGATATTTTATTATGTTTCAGTGATATGTCACACCACGCGTGCTTACAATCTTGGATCTTACACTCTCAACAGTCTCCTCAATCCATGTGAGGCTAACTAGATCCCACTAGGCTCCTCAGCCTGTGATCTAACCCTCAGGGTCGAGTCGCTCACTACTTCTCTAGTTCATTATCTTACATAATAGTATAGTTCTTACAGACCTTACAAATTTTGGACTCTCCTTGATTTCCACCGGTCTCTCTGCCACCCCCTCGTATTTTTTCTCTGTCCCCTAAGTACTCCTTATTTATATTATTGGCTCATCAGCCATTACAATACATTTCAAAAATCCTAACTCTGTCGTTGTTAGGTCTTCCTTGCATGCGTTCCTCGCATGATTCCCTCGCATGTGTTTCTTTTCCTTCCAGTTGTCCTTTCTTCCCTTTGTTCTTATCTTCCCAAAAATAGCCTTTTCTCCTGACTAGGTCTGCATCCAACAAGCCCCCAACACTGACATGTGGCTCGTCCTCAGCCACCTAAGATTTTTGCGCTTCTTCAAGAGCTCCTACGAGATTATGGAACTTATTTGTGAGTTCGCGCTCTTTTCTTTGAGAGCATCCAACACTTGCATTGTGATCTCCTCGTTGATCATTCCTGTGCACTCTGCCTGATTTTGCACCATGTTCTTCTTTGCCTCTTCTTCCTGCGCAATGACCTTCGTTGCTAGCTCTTGGAGAGGTTCCATTTGAGCTTGTCGATCCCTCTTCTGTGTCTACGTAGCTATTAGCTCTGCTTGCATCTTCTTCATGTCTTGTACTCCTTTGAGGCACTCGATGATCTTCATTGTTTTCTGCCTCTACTTGAGGTCCTGGATAGTTGTGCTTATATTTTCCTCTTCCTGGTCCCAGTGTTGGACCTATTGATCCTCCTCCAATTTTTTCCATAGTTGTGTTGCTCTATAAAACAAGTCGACAGCTGCATTGACTTGTCGTTCCATTTCCTCCATATTCCATGTTGCTTCCTGCTTCCTTTGTTCCTTCACCTCCAGGGGAGTGGTAGGGATGAGTTGTTCCTGGAAGTTCTCGATTTCATGCCGGTATTGATCAATTGTTTGCACAAACTGATCAATTTTTTTTGTTGTCGTGGGCTCTGCTATTTCTGTGCTTTTTGGGATTTTTTCATAGGCTACAGCCACTCCTTGCTCGAGGTTATCTGCGCGATATTTTTTGCCTTTGGCCTCGAGATTGACTTGCTCAAGCACCAACTCCAACTCCTTTATGTTTTCCTTTTTGTGTTGCAACTCTATTGCATCTGTGTGTGCGCGCGACTGTACCTCATGCACGACACTGACTTGTAGTTTGTTAAGTGCCTTGGTTGGTATCTTCCCCATTACCAATTGTATCTGCACCAGATATTTCAAGGGTGTCTGACCTACAATATCATCCATGTGCATCATGTTGGGTGTAACGTGAAAAGTTGTGCTCACATGTACTATCATCTGGATCATATCATGTTCGCTCGGTATAGCCTTGGATCCTACTTCTGATGTTGTGGGGAATGGCTCTGTTCCCCTGCCCGCGCTTTGTGCTTCTCTGATATACTCTAGGACCCTTTTGTGTTGGGCGTCTTCAAACTCCTCAACTTCTCGGACATGGGCTCGTTCAGCCACGAGGTCCGCGTCATCCTCATCTATTGTATATTTCGGTGGCATCTTGTGTGCCTTGGCCTTCTTCCGCGCACCACTAGTGTGTATGATTGGCCTCTTGGTCTAGCCTTGTTCATGTTGGGTATCACTTGATGTGGTTCCTTGTGTTTTCTCATCCCCTTTCTCTTGTTGTTTCGGTGCCTGGGTGGTGTCCTTTTTCGCTGCCAGGGTACCTTTGTTTGGTGCACCCCCTTTCTTTTGTTGTGTCGGCTTCTGACTTGGATTTGGTTTCTTGGGCGCATCTTTATCTCCGACAGGTGTCTGTTCTTTCCCTACATCTGCCTCCTTATCAGTGGGCATCTCTTTATTCATAACTGGAACTCTCCAATCATCTGGCCAATACTTGATGGCCATCTCTACGTCATCTTCCTTGACGCAGTAGCGCAGTTGTAGCCATTCCTTCTCAGGATCCCTTCGTGCTTGGATCCATATGGTATTCCTAGTCACTTTAAATTTAGTGATGCCATGATATTGTGCGACCACCTATGGAGTAATCCTCCAAGTGTTGGAAAATCTTTATTGCAGGTCATTGTAATATCCCGTGAACATGCTTGCATTTGCACTTCTGGTTTTGGAGTCAGAAGTGCTCCCCAACGATACGTATCGTGTTGTGTGGAAATGACTGGTTCGCTCACAAAAGTATGTATACTTAGGCTCCCTCCATCTGATCAGGGTGATCAAGATGAGTAGTCAAGGGTAGTGAAACTCTGTCCCAGGTCCTACGCATCTTTGCAGTCCGCGAGGAACAGGTTTAACAAGTGTTAGCACTCTGTAATTTCTCAAGCTGAAGGAGAAATTGACAGAGGTAACCAAAAAAACACTTTGATTCAAGGATATATCCCTCCAAGACTCGAAGAGGGATCTCTCTATATTATTTAACTTTGTTTGAATTGAATATTAGGCTAGGTATGAGGATAGAAGGTTTGTTTTTGAGTTTTTTGGGTTGGGACAGCAAAAGAGGACCATTGGGTAAAATGGAGTCAAAGGTTAAAGCTAATAAAATGAATGAATAATTGAGATCATATGTAACTATGCAAGGCAGTCATGTCAGTGGATCATTATAGATTGTGAGTTGGAAAAGAGGAAAAGATTAGAGGTCACTTCGAATGCAGAGCAGTGCTTATCTGAATTCTACATCCAAACTTCAAAAGAAAACATAAATATTGTTTCAAGTCAAAACAGGGTGTTTGAGATAAATCTTGAACTTAATATTCTTGTAAACAATAAATAAAGAAACATAATGTGAAACCAGAGAGAAAACAAATTACATAAAGAAGCACTTCACCACATAATCATGACACGAGAATATGGAAACATAGTGTCTTTGTATTCAGTCAAAAAAGGGTCTTTGTTAACCTCCTGAACATCTTTACAATACATGATGGTATTTCAATACCATCCATCTCTTCAAAGTCCAACTGATCAACCCCTAATACTTTGAATTCTGAAGTATTTATAAATTATTTACAATGATCCTGTCATTAATGAGCAGAATTGAATTTAAGCAAATCTAAACCAATTCAATTTTGGATTACAAAGAAATAGAGATCATTGAGATTCATTCAGAGATCCGGCGTTGTTTTGATGGGATCTGTGGGTAATCTGTGCCTTTGAATTTGCCTTTTTTCCCCTTTGTCCTTTGACTTTTCTGCCTCTTAAATTTCTGAAAAATATGGTTCTATGGAGTCTCCATTTCTCCCAATATGAGATATTTTTGTAAACACGGGGGGAGGTTTTTGTATATGAGCATGTTCTGGAAAAAAACCTCTTTCGGTTTTTCCAAATCCATCTCCAGATCACCGAAACATCTCCCGCAAAATCATGATTGAAACAGGAAAAAATGGAAGCCTGAAAACTAGGTCTCAAATATGGCTTTGATTCTCCCAACTGCTCACACATGTGTAAATTATGGGAGAGGTTTTTTTCCTTCGGCCTGTGTTGAACAAAAACCTTTCTCATATTTTGAAAATTCATCCCCGTTTTCCCGGATTCACTCTCGGAAGTTGACTAGTAAAACTGGCAAAAAAACGGTTTTTTTGAATTTGGGGGAGGCGGTTTTGCAGAGGGGAAAGTAGTTTTCGGACCCCCTGAGGTGGTAAATGGTATTGGGAGGGGGCTCTGAGTTCACCATATGGTGACACCCGTCCTCAAGTAAACCGCTTACTCATACCCCCTTGTGATCGAGTGATGTAAGGGGGGGGGGTCCGAGTTATAAGGAAAAAGGTAGGTGGGTGTAGACTTAGGATTAATTTTTTTAGTTTTTATTTATTTATTTATTTATTTATTTATTTATTTATTTATTTATTTATTTATTTATTTATTTATTTATTTATTTTTTTAATCTATTACGTGTTTTTAATTTAGTTTTAGTTTTTATTTTTATGATTTAAGTTTTATTTTAATGTTTTGTGTTTTATTTAATTTTTGTTTTTTTATTATTTGTTTTTTAATTAATGTATTATATTATTGTTTTCTTTTTTTAATTTGTTTTTAATTTATATATTTTATATTTTATTGTATCATTTAACTTATTATATGTATTAATTTATTTTATTATTATACTAACCTAACTATACTGTATTTAATTACTAACCTCATTAACCTATTTACTAACTTAAACAAATAACTTAATTACTTATTATTAATAAATAAATAAATAATCTAATTATTATTTTATTATTAATTATCTTATTAAAATGATCTAATTAAAATAACTTTATTAGGCTAATAAGCATTAGAAAACACCACTAACCATTTATTATTAACCTAATATTTTTTATCCTAAGTTTGTTTATGAAGGGATGAGTGGTGGGCGAGATGTAGCCAATGGGATAAATGGACAAGGGAGTGAGTGGCAAAGAGGTGGATGAAGGATGCAGCAGGGTGATGAAGGATCCAGCGAAATGGATGGAGGGGGAAATGGAATCAACCGAGCCCAGCAAGCCAAATGTCTTTATCACGGGAGCAACGCCAAATAAGCAACTGAAGAATCAAGTTACCTATGATTATAGGACCCCAACATAGGCTCCACCTGGGGATGGCGGCTCTTTCAGGAGGTGACAAGAACCACTGAAATTTGAACATGCAGACCATTGCTTTATTCGTTGGGCCATGGAGTCACTGCAGCTACAATCTTCGAACTGGCTCAAATTAGACTGAACAGTAAACTATATACTATCAACTACAACTCTACTCGAAACCATACAATGTTGAAAAAGATGTTCAAATGAATAAGCTTATTCAAAACTGCTACCTACCCTATACTGCTGATAATTTTGTTGTTCTAAATGATACAATAATGTCAGTGCAGTCAGTCAATCAACTGCTCTAATAACTCTTCTCTTTCATTTTTTTTAACCAATATCAGAAATAGAACTCGCATGGGCAACACAAATTGGTTTCCAACCTGATCTTCACAACACAAAACCCTGGGACTATGGATAATTAGAGAAACTTTAGGTATCAATGGGAATTCTGAAAAGAATAGCTCCTCCATATAGACAGCTATAGGATCATAATATACATGACCTATCTCCTGATGTTCAAATTTAACCAACTCAACTTCATGATTTGATGTTGTAGTTATGCTATTTGCATCCTCATGCACTTCCTGACATGGATGCAACTTTTCTGATGGGCTTTGAAATGATACTTCTGTTGAACAGAACGATGAAGTCGATTGTCTGATCATATCAAAATCATATATGTTTTTCAGCCCATGACTAGCAAATGAAAAAGGACTCTATCTGCACATGTCAACCAATACCTCTATTATTGGATCTTGTAGCAAATGAGGTAGTTGTTGCATTGGTTGTAGTGAAACATTATAATCTTTCATGTATTCATCATTCAGAATATGACCAAAATTTCCTTTCAAAATATGAAATGAATTTGAGCATAATGGTATAGAATCAAAAAGGATCAAGTCATCATCTATTTCAGCCTCTGTGATTTCATCTGAAATTTGACATTCAAGATGACTCAAGGGCTGCACTTCTGGACCTAAAACAGGTTCTTTATTGTCCATGATTTCCTCATCTGATTGGTAAGAGAGTTCTCCAATTCTACTGTTAACAATTTTCTTATAATTTTTTCTCAGAAGTGAGGCAAAACACAAAGGAAGGCATTTTACACTTACTTGAAAATTTTCTACATTATCCTCTTTGCAATCTTGCTTAGTATGCAGAGTTTGATTGCCTTTTTTGTATTGTGATAATTGGGCTTCTTCTTCCCATGAAGATAGTGTTGGTTTCTTTGGACAATCAAGCTCAATCTCAACCATATAATTCTCGTCCTAGTGATCATATCCGAGAACATCTTGTATATATTCAAGGTCATCAAACATGCACATTATCTCAGGAGATTTTTCCACCACCATCTGATTTTGAACTTCATCTTTAGCTATGTTGTGAATTGAGTACATGGAATAGTCTAGAATATCAAGGTTGAGCTGAAAAATTCTTGGGGACATTGATCCTTGTCCTTTCTGGAACTAATGGAACATGAGGTCTTTAAACAGCAAGTGCATCTTTCCTAATAATCTTGTGCATCACTTCATTGATTGTATTTGTCAAAATATCTAGTTTTATCTATGAAGATATAAAGTGTTCCTTTTTTGTTTTATCCTTCATCATTTCTTTTAACTTTGCCTTTTTGTTTAGTAGGTTAGCTTCCACATCAACTGCAATCTTTTGCATTTATTCAAGGGTTGCAGTGTTTTGTTCTCTTAATTGGAATGTCATCTATGGATCAAATGCATCTGGGTAATGCAAAAGGGTTAATCTTGGGGGTGGCCTTATATCAACAGGCATTGCATGATACACCTTATTGAACCTGGATTAAAAGTGTTGTACTATCTCCCCTGGTTGTCTTTTTAAATGGTCATATTCTTCTAAGATGAGAAAGACATTTCCCCTGATCACTTGTCTATCCAGGAAAATTTCACAAATTGATGAAAATTATCAATGCTTGCAGCTGGAAGATTCTTAAGCCAATTTTTAACTTTACCTTGCAATGATAGGGCAAACATCCTGATACAGACATCATCTTCTTCCACCTCAAATTGATTAAGAAAATATTCAAGACTTTGGATGTGCTTTTCAACAGTGATCTTCACATTTTCTCCATCAAACCTGAGCATATTATTGCTATAATTGGCAGGGAGGTCATGGAGAATAGGAGGCAAAACTAGAGGCTTGTATCTGTCTGGGATTTTTACAGGTATAGGAGGTAAGCAGGGGGCTTATAACCATCTAGAGATTTAGAAAGAGTAGGAGATAAAGCATGAGGCTCATGTATCACTGGGATTTCTACAGGTGTATCTAGGATGTGCACAGGTGTATGAGTATGTGCATGATCCACAACTTGGGGCTTAATCTCTTGAGGCTCATCAATTTGCAAATGATCAATGTAAACTTCAGCAATGTACTCTTGACCAATATCAGAATAAGATAGAACATAATTACAGATAAAACCAAAAATGTCTTGAATACAATTTGGGCTTGAATACCTGATCTTTCCAGGTTGCTTGGTCATATTTCAGGTTCTTCCTCCATTGGAGTCTTCGAATTGGAGTTGATTGGAGTCGCTAGGTGAATGATTTCAGCCTTCTTATGTATGATCACTATCCACCATCAGTAATCAGATCTGGAACCTATTATGCTTTCTGAGGAACTTCCCCAGTATGGTCGCCATTATGTTAGCACTCTGTAATTTCTCAGGCTGAAGGATAAATTGACAGAGGTAACCAAAAAACCACTTTGAGACAAGGATCTAGCCCTCCAAGACTTAGAGAGGTATCTCTCTGTATGATTTAACTTTGTTTGAATTGAATATTAGACTAGGTATGAGGATAGAAGGTTTTTTTTTGGGTTTTTTGGGTTGGGACAGCAAAAGAAGACCATTGGGCAAAATGGATCCAAAAGTTAAAGCTAATCAAATGAATGAATAACTGAGATCATATGTAACTAGGCAAGGCAGTCATGTCGGTGGATCATTATAGATTGTGAGTTGGAAAAGAGGAAAAAATCAGAGGTCACTTCAAATGCAGAGCAGTGCTTATCTGAATTCTACATCCAAACTTCAGAAGAAAACATAAATATTGTTTCAATCCAGAACAGGGTGTTTGAGACAAATCCTAAACTTAACCTTCTTGTAAACAATAACGAAAGAAACATAATGTGAAACCAGAGATAAAACAAATTACATAAAGAAGCACTTCACCACATAATCATGACACAAGAATCTGGAAACATAGTGTCTTTGTACTCAGTCAAAAAGGGTCTTTGTTAACCTCCTGGACATCTTTACAATAGATGATGGTATTTCAATACCATCCATCTCTTCAAAGTCCAATTGATCAACCCCTAATACTTCGAATTCCTAAGTATTTATAAATTATTTACAATGATCATGTCATTAATGAGCAGGACTGAATTTAAGCAAATCTAAACCAATTCGATTTTGGATTACAAAGAAATAGAGATCATTGAGATTCATTTAGAGATCCGACACTGTTTTGATGGGATCTGTGGGTGATCTGTGCCTTTGAATTCGCCCTTTTTCCCCTCTGCCCTTTGACTTTTTTGCCTCTTAAATTTCTAAAAAATATGGTTCCGTGGAGTCTCCATTTATCCCAATATGAGATTTATGTGTAAAAACAGGGGGAGGTTTTTTTAGATGCGCATGTTCTAGACAAAAACCTCTTTCATTTTTTCCAAATTCATCTCCAACTCCCGCAAAATCATCACTGAAACAGGAAAAATGGAATCCTGAAAACTAGGGCTCAAAGATGGCTTTGATTCTCCCAATTGCTGACACCTGTGTAAATTATGGGAGAGGTTTTTGTTCTTCAGCCCGTTCTGAACAAAAAATCCTCTCGGATTTTGAAAATTCATCCCCGTTTTCCTAGAATCACTCTTGGAAGACGACTGGTAAAACTGGCAAAAAAGCAGTTTTTTGAATTTTTTTGGGGGGGGGGCGGTTTTGCAGTGGGGAAAGTGGTTTTCGGACCCCCCTAAGGTGGTAAATGGTATTGGGAGGGGGTCCAAATTCACCATATGGTGACACCCATCCTCAAGTAAACCTCTTACTTGGACCTCCTTGTGGCCGAGTGACATAAGGGGGGGGGATTATAAGAGCGGTAGGTGGGTGTAGACGTCTGAGTTATAAGGAAAACGGTAGGTGGGTGTAGACTTAGGATTAATTTTTTTAGTTTTTATTTATTTCGTTTTGTTTTTTTTTATTTTTATTTTTAAATCTATTACGTGTTTTTAATTTAGTTTTAGTTTTTATTTTTATGATTTAAGTTTTATTTTAATGTTTTGTATTTTATTTAATTTTTTATTTTTTATTATTTGTTTTTTAATTAATGTATTATATTATTGTTTTCTTTTTTTAATTTGTTTTTAATTTATATATTTTTTATTTTATTTTATCATTTAACTTATTATATGTATTAATTTATTTTATTATTATACTAACCTAACTATACTTTATTTAATTACTAACCTTATTAACCCATTTACTAACTTAAACAAATAACTTAATTACTAATAATTAATAAATAAATAATCTAATTGTTATTTTATTATTAATTATCTTATTAAAATAATCTAATTAAAATAACTTTATTAGGTTAATAAGCATTAGAAAACGCCACTAACCATTTATTATTAACCCAATAATTTGTATCCTAAGTTTGTTAATGCAGGGATGAGTGGTGGGTGAAATGTAGCCAATGGGATAAATGGACAAGGGAGTGAGTGGCGCAGAGGTGGATGAAGGATGCAGTAGGGTGATGAAGGATCAGGCAAAATGGATGGAGGGCAAATGGAATCAAACAAGCCCAGCAAGCTAGATGTCTTCATCACAGGAGCAATGCCAAATAAGAAGTTGAAGAATCAAGTTACTTATGATTATAGGACCCCAACAACAAGTACGGTACCCAGCTGAGCATAGTGCCCTCCACGCACTGGGCTACAGCCGTGATGACCCCGACAGGGACTTCCTCCTTGCGGCACTTCCTAAGCAACTTGCACGCCATGAGTTTGGTGGCCATCCTTGTTGATGCATCACTGATGTTCTTAATGATGTTTTGTGCTACCCTCCTTCTGTGCCATACGACGTCTTCATCTCCTCCGCCAGCGCCTTCTCCTTTGTCTTATCCTCAAGGTACTGTGCGGGACTATCTCCTTGAGATGGCAGCCCTGTAATAAAATCAATGAGCTCTATGTCTATTGAGACTGGCTCTTCCACCCATAGGTAACCTCTATGGGTGATTGCCATCAGTTGCTTGATGCAATTATTTACGCCGCGGACCCTTCCAAAATGTGGAATATCCAATAGGTTTATAAATCTAGTGTTGGCCAGTCCAGCTTCCCACTATTTCAGTTGCAAAATTGGATCACAGAAGGGTCCTGTACCCACACTGTCTAGGTAAACTTGCTTTGCAAATTCAGGAAACTTGTCCATTTTGGTCACATTGTGGTCCGAGTACCATAGTTTTTCCACGCATCCTAACTGGTTAGATGTGATACACACCCCTTCTGGAATGTGTGGTAAGACTATAGTTGTTGTGGTCTATTTGTGTGGTGATATTGCTACTAGCTACTTGCCCTTCCATTGTGGTTGCTGACTCGAGGTTCCAGCCTCCATTGTTTTGTCCTTTGTATATGCCTCTGGCTGGCCGGTGACATCTTCTAATATACCCTCTTATTGTTTCTCTGGCGTTGTTGTGTGTGACCTTCCTTACGCGGTCGCTTATGTCTAGTTTTGGACATTCCCATTAACCCTCGAGGCCTCTTCATGGTTTTCATGGCGCGAAGGATTGTATGTGTCCTTGGCATGTTGGCCCTGTCCCATTTCCGGCATATCAATGTCCATGGAAAGTTTTGTTGTTTGTTGGGTTTCCTCCACCACAGTTGTGGGGATCGTTGGTTCCATATTGGGTGAAGGGACTTCTTCCAAGTTGAAGAATGCGACAGTCCATGCGAGTTCCTGTTTGATTCCATGTGGCTATTGTGGTGCTCTGAGGTTGCTTCGAGGTCTTTTGCATGCCTGGCTCGGCGCACCTAGCTTGGGTGGTGCCATGGTGGTTAATATGGTTTTTTCAAGCTAGTTCATTCTGTAACTCCTGCTAACTCACTCTCTGCTCCGTATACTCTGTCGCTTTGTGTTTTCTCAATTTCACAATAACCCTTCCATTACCCGCGTGCTTTCCTTATATAGCAAGTGTGTGAAACTTCTCGAAGAAGTTACCCGAGCTGTGGTTTAAATTAATTGGTTCTTCCCACGTATCTGAAATTGAATTCCCTTGTCATCGCCGATTGAAGCGATTAATGTGACGTCGTGTCGAATGTTCTTGTCATTCAATTTTTATAGGCGTCGCATGTTGGTGCCTGCTTGTCGAAACCGTTGTTTTTGCAATTTCCGCCTTTTCCTGACCGTTGGTCCTTTTTTCCAACGCGCTAACTTTTCCAAGTGTGTGTTATGTTGTTTGGCCAGTCTGCATGGATCTTTTATTTTCGTCGCGCTAAGGATTTTTTAACTACGTGTTGTCTTCTGGTGTCTGGCGCAATAACCCCTCTATTGTTGCGTGCAGTCATTTGTTGTCTGGTGCGTTTTTTTGTTTTTTTTAAGGAGGTTGACTATCCCTATACAGTTTCAGTCGACTCCCATTGATCATTCCTCTGAGTTATGTTCCTCCCAAATCCTTCAACTATACATCTCCCCCATTTGTGACAGTCTTTACTTAATATGGTCCAATGCATTCTGAGTTTTCCTGGGTGTTGAAGAGATTTATTGTCGTACACCAAAACTAGATCTCCCTCCTTGAAACTTTTCCTTTTAATATGTCTATCATGCCAAGCTTTGTCCCTTGCTTTCTATACCACTTAATGAAACCCTGCTAGAATTCTATCTTCTTCAATGATCATCAGCTGACTTAGTCTTTCTGGTAATGCACCTTACTCTGTCATGTTAGTAATTGTTGCTACGCGCTGACTAGTTACCAAAGATTCTAATGGCGCCACTTATTCTTTTCCATACACCAGTCTGAATGGTGTATGCCCTGACAATTTTTTACATGTGGTCTTGTATGCCCACAGTACTGCTGGTATCTTCAAGTCTCAATCGTCCCTGTCTACATTGCAGATCTTTGTCAGTGTATTCTCGAGGATTTTATTAAAGGATTCCACTGTTCCATTTGCTTGAGGATGATATGGTGTACTATTTTGATGATAGACTTCAAACTCCTCAGTCATAGACTTAATAGTGTTTTTAATGAAGTGAGTGCCTTGGTCACTCATCAAAATCCTCAAGCATCCAAATCTAGTGATCACTTGCTCAAACAAGAAATGTATTGTTGTCTCTGTGTTGCAATCGTTTACTGGTGTTGCTTCTGCCTATCTTGTTAAGTACTCTATCGCAGTAATAATATACCTTTCTCCTGACCTTTTTGTTGGTGGGTTAATTGGTCCCACAAACTCTATTTCCAATTTATCGAATACCTGCAAGGTTACTTGTGGCCTTAGGGGCATATCATCTTGTCTATTAGGTTTACCAACCCTCTAACATACATCACATCTCTGGCAGTATTCCTTTGAATCCGTGTGAATAGTCGGCCACCATAGTCCTACAGGCAATACCTTCTTTGTGGTAGCCTTGCCTGCATAATGTCCTCCTACTATTCCCTCATGGGCGTCTACTAAAATCATAGGTATTTCATGTTATAGTACACATCTTCTCAAGATGTTACATACACCCATCTTGTATAAGTGTCCTGCAATCAATTGATAGTCTGCATCTCTGACTACCAGATTTTTATTCTGGGCAGTGTTGAATTCTTGTGGTGCAGTCCATGTACTCAAGTATTGAATGATGTCAGCAAAATATTCATCAGCTACCTGGACTGAAAATAATTGTGCATCGGGAAAGTTATCCTCTAGATTTGTAGGTTCCTCTCCATTGGTGATCCTTCATAGGTGATCAAGTCCTACATCCAACTTCCCTGGTTTAACTATCACTTTGAAGTCAAATTCCTGGAAAAACAATAACCATCTACAAATTCTCCCCCCCAACACTAGCTTATTGACTAGGAATTTGAGATTTGAATGATCTGTAAACATATTGAAATGTTTACCCAATAAATAATGTATGAACTAATGAAGTGCATAGACCATAGCTAAGCCTTCTATTTTTGTGTTATTGTAATTTTGTTCTGACTCTGGCAGTTTTCTACTAGAGAATGCTATAGGGTAGTCCAATTCCCATGTTCATGGTTGTGCCAGAATAGCTCCAAGTGCTATGGTTGATGCATATACATGCACATGGAATGTCTTTTCCCAATCCGGGAATATTAGTATTGGTGTGGTTACCATCTTCTCTTTTAGAGTGTCCAATCCTCGCTGACAATCCTCATTCCACTAAAACTTGCTTTCTTTTCTCAACAGTTTCTCCATTGGCATAGTGATCTGTGCATACCCTTTTATGAATTTCTTGTAGGATCCTGAGTGTCCCAATGTTGCTCTTAATTGGTGTACTAATTTTGGTGGTGGTAGATTAACAATTACTGCAATCTTGGTAGGATCTACTAGCAAGCCTTGTTTGCATACTATATGGCCCAATAGTATCTCAATGGGTGTTCTGAAGATGCACTTATTGATGTTTAGCAATATTTGACACTACCTACATATTTCTAACATCAGCCTCAACACCTCTACATGGTCTTTCAATAAATTGTAGACTGCCCAGTCATCCAAATATACCTCTAGAAACTGGTGGATGAATTCTTTGAATGCAGTTATGACTACTCTGGAAATTATTGTTGGTGCATTCTTCAGTCCAAACAGAATGACTATGTACTGGTAGGACCCCCATTATGTGGAAAACGTGGTCTTGTACCTGTCTTCTGGAGCTATCTTGATATAATGGTATCCTGAGAATCCGTCAGTGAATGAGTAAGCTTCCTGGCCTCCTACATTCTCCAACACCTCATCTGTGAAAGGAGTAGGGAAAGGGTCATGTAGGCAAGAATCATTCAACTTCCTCAGGTCGACACATATCCTTATCCCTCCCTACTTCTTCTTCTGAACTACCCTAGGGCTTACCCATTCATATTCCTCTATTGGTTCTATGATTCCAGCCTCCAACATCCTATCAATTTATGCTTTCACTTTTTGCTTATATATTGGGTTTAGTCTATAGGGTCTTTGTCTGATCAGTCTTTCCTCAGATCTGAGAGGTATATTCATTTCACCTATCTCTCCTTTTATGCCTTTCATTTCCATGAATGTTGTTTGGAACAGGTCATTGCACTCACGCAGTAACTGTGTTATGGTTTCTATTGTTTGCTCATCCCAGTAGTCTCCAATGATGGCCATTTTGGGATTCTCAATTGTCCCAATGTTGACTTTATTCACCTTGATTGATCTAGCAAATACTTATGATTCCAGAGTTGGTCCTTCCACCCCTATTTCACCTTCAACTTTATTTATTTGAATGTTGTGTGGTTCATCTTCATCAGGTGCTTCTTCCTGCACATGGTAGCATGGCAGTAGTTATTTTACTGTCTGTCTGTTTTGTTGTTGATCTTTGGTCATAAGTTCAACTTATTTTTCTTTAATGAATATCACCCCTCTAATTTGTTTGAGTGTTGAGTCTATGTTGGGGTTCTCATGTTCAAATGATAAAGTGACTGTAAAATTTTGTTGTAATATTGTCCAGTCTGTAGTTCCTCTACGCAATTCCTAGTTTGTATACCAGTTTGTT
The DNA here is from genome assembly GCA_010110895.2 of Picea sitchensis. Taxonomy (NCBI): domain Eukaryota; kingdom Viridiplantae; phylum Streptophyta; class Pinopsida; order Pinales; family Pinaceae; genus Picea; species Picea sitchensis. The sequence goes on along the minus strand of SNQJ01S0000479.1, from coordinate 526,017 downwards.
GGAATCCATTCTAATGTGTGAAAAAAATGATGAGGCCATTCCTCTGGTGGTGTCATCCTCCATGGTGTTCTGCACTTCTCCAAGTGTTCTGCTGGTACCCTCTTTCCATTGTATTTATGTAGTTGGTTGCTTCCTTGTTCTACGCCAAATCTAATGTGCAATAAACGCTTACATTGGTACCAATCCTCGAATTTCTCTTTGTGCGCACCCTACCATCTTGCAGGTGTTGCCTTGAGTGTTATATCTAGGGACAAGAGCCTTTGATTTTCTAACACTTCATATTTGTATCTTGTTAGGAATGCTTCTAAGTCATTCACCCCATGGAAGCTAGGAGGTTCCCTTATCTTTGTACCTACCCATCTTACTACGCGGTATATTCTTGCGCATCTTCTTGTGGAGACTTCATGTAACCTCTACTGCCAATTATCTAACCATGTATCTGAGTCTGACACACATGATGTGATACTTCTCCAACTGAGTACCCCATCTGCAATTGGATTCACATAAAATCCTCTTCTTGCGTAGTTGTTCTGTACAACTGGTTAATTTCCTCGAGGTCTAAACAAGTGGGTTCTACAAACCTTTCCCCTTCTGATAGATCCAATGGCACAATGACTTTGTAATCTCCTGAATCGAATGTCATATTCCTCGTCTTTAATTTGATTATGATCTGATTGGAAAATGCCCAATATAAGCCATGCAATGTCAGATAAGGTGTTGTGCCATCCACTATATCTATCACTTTGAAATCAGATTTAGTGTGCACTCCATCTAGATCTACCGTCATCCCCTTTAGCCTTCTAATTGGTAGAAATTTGTGTTGATTTGTTAGTTGCAGCTGAACAGGTGAGTATCCTAATGTGGTATCTCCCATACATTGACATGTCTTCTTGGGTAATAAATTTACTTCGGATCCTAAATCCAGTATAATATCTCCAATGTTGGTGTTCAGCCAGAATTCTCTGCTTGTTCTCCTCCTTGTATGTAGATGATTAACTATTTTCTGTTCTAGCTTTCCTTATACCTTTGTGCTACATATTTATATCATATTGTGTAACACTTTAACAGATGATGGATCATTTAGTATTCTAACACAGGATTGCAAAAAACCCTTAATCATACTTACTTGTCCTAGGGGTTGTGCTTCTTTGGTGTGATCCAATGCTGGAGGAATCTCATAGGCTGGTACTTCCTGAGTATGTTGTGTAGATGATGTCAATGCAATGTTTGGCTTCAAGAATTCTTGTCTGGCCTGCTTGAATGTCTCCTTTTCGTTCTATGCATCAAATTGCTTCCGCAGTTCGAAATTCTTCTTCACCCATTTGTGTTGTGTTGGATCTTGTCCTACTAAGTCATTTCCTGTCTTATCTCATCCCCGTGTAACTATGTTGATATTTCTTCCATCATCCCTTGCTTCCACCAAAATTCACTAAACATTCTGATTGTTCTGATTTCTCTTTTCCTGGATCTTCCCTAATAGTGTAGGACATTATTCTGTTTCATGATTTGATGCACGACAATACATACATGTTGCAGGTGGAAGTGGACATTCTCTTGCATAGTGTCCTGGTTGTTGACAGTTGTGGAATACCACTGGTCCTCTGCCTCTTCCAAAGCCTCCTCGTCCTCTTCCTCCACCTTTGTAGCCATCACGATCTCTTCGTGGTGCATTGTACTGGGGTGTCTGGTTATACTTCACAGGATTATAGTGTGGCTACGAGATATTGTACTGCAGCTACGCAGTGTTATATTGTTGTTGTTGATCTAAAAATGAAGAAGACTTGTATTCTTGAAAATATTTGCAAGTAAAATTTATGTGTTAAAATGCAAATGGATCATATTTGCAACACAATTTTTAATAGGATTTACTCATTCAAGATGCATATAAATAGCATCATAATCAATGAACAGAAAACACATAACACAACAAATGATAAAGGAGTTCACCCCTCTCTTGGGCTACATCTCTTGGTCCAGCTTCCAATGGATCATTTGTATTATTTGCTCAAAAGTGCTCAAAAATGTGCTTTACAATGCTCAAAATTCCAAATAGACTACTCCAATGACTTCAGAACGTCCAAAAACCCCTATTTGGGCTTTTTCGGCACCTCGTTTGGCCAAAAAATGAAGAAGATAGGCTTCCTGGAAGTCCCCCCTTCAAGCTTGTTGTCTCTGCATCTACAAAATGCACCCTTGTTGGCTCAAACTAGCCCACACTCATATTTAAGTGTAAAAACCTAGCACCAGACGCAACCGCGCGAACCGTGCAAACTGTAGGACAGTCACGGGCGCACCTAGCCCCTAACCGTCAAGGGCCAGGTCGTATGACCCATGCGTCCACGCGCTAGCATTAACATAGGATCTCGTTACATAAGCCATTGGTCAAAGGCCAAATGGCGGGTTGTTGATATAACCGTTGGAACAAACACAACCGCATGCGTGCGTCCATATGATATAGTTGTGGGTTATATGTAACATATTGTGCGACCAAGGGTTGGGGCTAAGCCCCGGCCCAGTCGCGCCCCAAACCACACGCATATACAAACATATATATATTTCACCATATATATAACAAGGAACAACTGGTGGCACACCGGTTGGCGGATCTTTACCAAGTCTTTGCCCCTACCCGGAGGTCGCGGGGTCGACTCCGGCCAACGACATAAGTTTTAAACCAATAAATGGATGACATGTGGCAGCCATTGACTGGGCCACGTGTCATCATTCCATTCTCTGCCAAACATGCCAAGTCACATGCCAACTGTCTGAATGCTTGTCTGCAACATGTCGTACGGCCTACCACGTCAGCGTCCGTACGGACTATACAGTCAGCAACCCCTTTTTTTGCTTGTTTGTAAATTTGAACAGGACGCGATATCTCTCGCTCCCGACATCCGTTTGAACCCAAACGAGTTGCATTGGGTTCGTAACGACGAGGCCTACGCTCTCGTTTGATTTGAAGTGATTTCGAGCACTTTGAATTTTTGAGCAAAATTTGATCCCTTGATCACACCTCCCCATTGGAAAGCTTTTGGACCTCCAAAAGACTATTTTCAGTCTATTTGAAGATGAGGGTATAGTTCCCTCACTCTTCCAACCTCAA
>SNQJ01S0000479.1:503484-518756 GCA_010110895.2 Picea sitchensis | reverse complement strand
TCCATTTGGAGTTTTATCACCACTGTCTCCCTTGTGCTTTGTAGGGTTGGAGCCTTCACCTTGCAACCTTGCATTCCTTTCTATCAAGATCTTCATCATCTCTCTCATTTCCATGACAGCCTTTCTGAGATCTTCATCTTCTGTAGGAACATGTTCATGACTCTCTTCATGAGCCATACTTGGTGAATGCCTCCTTGAAACTTGCGGTGATGGTATATGCTTCCTCCTTGAAGGATGAAAACTTGGCTCTACAATTTGACCTTCTCCTCTTGTGAGTTTCAACCTTGTGAGCATTAGAAAACAAAACACTTGCAAATAATCAAGTCTTCAAAACCTATGCTCTGATACCAACTTGATCTAAAAATGAAGAAACTTGTATTCTTGAAAATATTTGCAAGTAAAATTTATGTGTTAAAATGCAAATGGATCATCTTTGCAACACAATTTTTAATAGTATTTACTCATTCAAGATGCATATAAACAGCATCATAATCAATGAACAGAAAACACATAACACAGCAAATGATAAAGGAGTTCACCCCTCTCTTGGGCTACATCTCCTGGTCCAGCTTCCAATGGATCATTTGTATTATTTTCTCAAAAGTGATCAAAAATGTACTTTACAATGCTCAAAATGCCAAATAGACTGCTCCAATGGATTCAGAACGTCCAAAAACCCCTAGTTGGGCTTTTTCGGCACCTCATTTGGCCAAAAAATGAAGAAGATAGGCTTCCTGGAAGTCCCCCCTTCAAGCTTGTTGTCTCTGCATCTACAAAATACACCCCTGTTGGCTCAACCTAGCCCACACGCATATTTAAGTGTAAAAACCTAGCACCGGACACAACCACGCAAATCGTGCAAACTGTAGGACAGTTACGAGTGCACCTAGCCCCTAACCGTCAAGGGCCAGGTCGTATGACCCATCCGTCCACGCAGTAGCATTAACATAGGCTCCCATTACATAAGCCAATGGTCAAAGGCCAAATGGTGGATTGTTGATATAACCGTTGGAGCAAACACAACCGTGCACGCGCGTTCATATGATATAGCTATGGGTTATATGTAACATATCGTGCGACCAAGGGCTGGGGCTAAGCCCCGGCCCGGTCGCGCCCCAAACCACACGCATATACAAACATATATATATATATATATATATTGCACCATATATATAACAAGGAACAACTGGTGGCGTGCTGGTTGGCGGCTCTTTACCAAGTCTTTGCCCCTGCCTGGAGGTCGTGGGGTCGACTCCAGCCAACGACATAAGTTTTAAACCAATAAATGGATGACACATGGCAGCCATTGACTGGGCCACGTGTCGTCATTCCATTCGCTGCCAAACATGCCAAGTCACCTGCCAACTTTTTGAATGCCTGTCTGCCACGTGTCATCATTCCATTCGCTGCCAAACATGCCAAGTCACCTACCAACTTTCTGAATGCCTGTCTGCCACGTGTCGTACGGCCTGCCACGTCAACGTCCGTACGGACTGTACAGTCAGCAACCCCTCTTTTTGCCTATTTGTAAATTTGAATAGAACGTGATATCTCTCACTCCTGATGTTTGTTTGAACCCAAATGAGTTGCAGTGGGTTCATAACGACGAGGCCTATGCTCTCGTTCGATTTGAAGTGATTCTGAGCACTTTGAATTTTTGAGCAAAATTTGATCCCCTGATAAGTTGCGCAGTGTTACAGTGCTACTACGCAGTGTTATATGGGGATGGTACTTGGTAAAACTGTGGTGCATCTTGCCCGGTCATCATTTCTGCCTACACCCTGTAAGCATCTGATTTTCTTTCCCTCATCAGGTCCATGGTCCTGCAATCCTTGTCATCGTGGCCTACTGACATGAAAAAGTTGCAATATGAACTCTTAGGTACTGTCTGGTATTTCTACATCATTGGACAGTGATATGGATCATGCCCCTATTTCTTACATATCTCACACCATAGTCTTCATGTTGGAAAAGAGTTTGGCAGTCATGTTTCCATGTACTGCGTGGTTGTTGGGAATTCATTCTTATGGTGTCCTTCTTTCCTACATGTGGTACACTAGACGACTTCTCTTTTGTCCTTACCTTTGTTCTAATTTAGCTGGAATGTTAAGTTCTTCATATCCTCCTTCATCTCCTCTATGGTTGTATATGTCTTCTGATATTGGTTCTCTTCCAGTTGTAGGGTTGCCTATAGAGCCTCTACCTAGTTTTGAAACTTCTATTGTCGCAAGGGGTATTTCAAGTGTGGTAGCAGTGAATTGAAAAATATATGCCTATGTTGCATATCTGTCATGACATACTTTAGCTTTCCCTTCAAGTGTTTGAATCTCTGGTCAATCTCCCATACAGATTCTCCTGGTTTCTGTGTAATATCTATCATCTCATTCATATATTGATCCTCTGAGCTAGGCTTCTGGAATTCATTTATCAATATTTTTTGTATATCTCCAATCGTTCTAGTTGTCCCTCTCGGACTGTTTGCATCTAAGATCATGTACCAATATAATGCATGATCTCTTAGTGTGATAGCTAACTATGCAAGTTTAGTGTCCTCATCTACGATCTATTTTTCTTCCTAGATCTTTTCTCAAATGAATAAGTGCTTCTCAGGGTCCTTCGACGCCTCTCCTTTGAATTCTAGTAAATTGATGGTGGGATCATGTCCTACCATCCTGAATTTTGAGCTACTACCTTTGCGTGGTGTAGATACTTGACTAATGCTTCCTGAACTAGCTCCCCTAGTTGTTGTTCCTTGTGTAGATGTACTTCATGTTGCCTTCCTTCTCCCAAAATTCGGTTGTCTAAATGGTGGTGTTCTTATTGGTGTATTAGTCCCACATGGGTTTATGGGTTCCAAACTGACACTGATATGGATAGAAGTGTTGCCTTTTATTCCTTCTCTTGGACCTCTCGTCTTCCTCTCATATGTCACATACAAGATTTCCTCAATATGCTCCACATCCCGGAGATCCTCTACCTCTTCTTCATCACTTTCCAAGCCCTCCCTCGTGGCTACGGCTCTCTTCTTGGTTTCCATCTTATATTGGTAGGGTACTCCACTACATGTTCTTCCAGTTGTTGCCATGATCTGCTTGATCTAGTCTTCGTCCATCATGATTGGGTCAAAGTATTCATTCTTCTTTCCTTTACCCATTTCTCCCTCCATTTCTCCTTCTCCTATCAGTGCTTCCCCCTTCCCCCATGCACGCAGAGAAGTTTAGTTGTCTAAGGCCTTTGTCATTACACCTTTTTTATATAGTAATATCTTAATAGAAGTATATAGCGATTTGATATACCTACCTCGAGGTCCCTTCAAGAACTCTTGCTCTGCTATGCTATAACACTTCGTCGTATCTACAGCAAATTCTGTGATAAATCTTGCAACAATGTTGTCTAACCAGAACTCTACTGCATTCGTAAAATTATTATCAACTTGTTGTAACTGCGTGATCTCTACCATATTCCACTCTAGCTGTCTGATTCGATTTGTAGGATGGTTGTCTTTCAACCTCAATATCCACTCCTGCAACACATGCAGGAAATCATAGAAAAATACTTCATCCAAGTCGTTGAATACGTACTTGTCCAAATATTTGCGCAATGTCAACTTTGGGTTTCTATTATCTTTCTGCATAAACTCTAACTCCTTTGTTTTCAACCATCTCTCTATCTCTACCTTCGTTGGGTTCCATGGTCTCAACATCCCTTTTTAGATTCTCATTCTCCTAACGTTTTGTCGTCTGATCTCATTCTTTTGACGCATCTTCAGCAGATCTCATTCATGCAATCCCATCGTTCCAATCAATCGACAATGGAACCATTTGTTGGTTATTGTTTGTTTATTCTACTTTATCAGTTATCTACTTTGATTGTACCTTACTATCATGGTTTGACCCAGGTTCAGGTTTCATAGGCCCCTAACAAAATCCCTCTAAAACTATTGGCCCCTCTGGTAAACCAGAAGGCAACGCAACATAGAGAGTGTACTGCGCAGTCTCACCCGAGATAGCTCTATGGGTGGCATAAATACTTGGGTGTTTGTATCCTGGGAATGAGTGGAGATCTATGGTTGTACCTTGTAATATTTATTTATTCATTATAACATTTTATCAGAGAAGACATTCTATTCATGCATGTGAAATATCATATCTAACTAGTTCCTTCATTCATTCATCGAACATTCAATACTTAAGAACAGTATAAATGCATACATTTAATCACACAACACAAGTGTTACTATGGTTCACCCCCTCCTAGGCTACGTCCACAAATATCTGGCTCTCAAGCTCTTTTATTATGTTTCAGTGATATGTCATGCCGCATGTGCTTACAATCTTGGATCTTACACTCTCAACAGGCTCCTCAATCCCTGTGAGGCTAACTAGATCACTCCAGGCTCCTCAACCTGTGATCTAATCCTTGGGGTCAAGTCGCTCACTGCTTCTCTAGCTCACCAGCTTACGAAATAGTACAGTTCTTACAAACCTTACAACTTTTGGATTCTCCTTGCTTTCCACCGGTCTCTCTGCCACCCCCTCGTCTTTTTTATATGTCCCCTAAGTAATACTTATTTATATTCTTGGATCACCAGCCATTACAATACATTGCAAAAACCCTAACCCTAGCGTCGTTAGGTCTTCCTTGCATGTGTGCCTTGCATGCTTCCCTTACACGTGTTTCTTTTCCTTCTAGATGCCCTTTCTTCCCTTCATGCTTCTCTTCCCAAAAATAGCATTTTCTCTTGACTGGGTCTACGTACAACATTGACCTACATGCTTGTCAATTGAATTGGGCCTACCGTTAATTGGTTTGAATGAAAAGTTGACTACTCGATTGACATTTTACTGAACTTCCCTAGTAAAACTTCAATTTCCAATTGACTATCTTCAAAATATATAGAGAAGTGAAGGACCTATTATTTGGATATTTAGAGGATGGAATCATTCCCACATACTCCTACCCATATTTGCAACTTCCAAAATCTCTAGCATAGCCCAAAGTATCAAAAACTGACCTTATATTAATGGCTTTGTAAAGATATCAATGATAATATAATATGTCCTACAATAAACAAATGACCCAACATTTGTGTATACCAATTGTCTCAAATAATGGGCATGAAGATCCATATTCTTCATTTTATTGTGATCAATAGGGTTTTCATATACTTGTATTGCACTTTTTATTTTCACTACACACCATAGTCGACTTCCCAAAAGGAAATTTGGTCTCGCCTATTAGGTTGAAAATCCACACTTGTGTCAACATTAACTGCTCCTCTTCAATTTATATGGTTGATAGAGAAACCACATTTTGGTTCTTTCACAACCAAACTATGGGTATATATCCAAGATGAGGTGCATAATTAGTAGCCAACTTCCTATCATCGTCGTCTCTAACCCAATTTGGGTTAGTATAACTAAACAACTGGTGTTCACATTATTACTACAATAATTTATATCGAGCTCATATGTACACTTGATATAGAGAAAAACCATTTGTATAGCCTTCAAGTGGATCTCTTTCAAATCTTGCATGAACTTGGATACCACACTAATAGTAAAGAATATATTAGGTTGATTGTGAATCAAATAAATAAGGTCACCAACAAGTTACTTGTAGAGAGTAACACCAATTGATAGGGTGTAGCACATAGTGTACAATTGTCCATTTTAACCTTTATAATAGATCCAATACATATTTAGGTTGAGAGATAAAGGTACCATCATCCATCTTCAAAACGTGGATGCCTAGAAAGAAATGAAACAAATCAAGGTCAGTCATCAAGCCCAAAAGTAAGTCAACACTACTTCTAGTAATGACTAAATCATCAACATAAAATGCCAATATCAAAGTATCACCATTCACTTTTCAAAAATAAATACTGTGATATAATTCATTGCATTTGAAACCAAAATTGAGAAATAATTTTTCGATTTAATTATACCACATCATGGGGGCTCGCTTTATGTTGGACAATTGGTTTGGACCGTTGGTTGTCATTGATGTCAACCCTTGGAGATTGATGTAAACCCTTGCATAAGTATTGAATCCATAGAGATGTGGTTGAGATTGATGGTGATTTGGTTTTCATTGAGTAGTGGATTGATGTCAACTAATGTGACGGGTATATTTGGAGAAGTCTCCAAAGTGGTCCCCTTATGGCGTAGCTCTAAGCATGGCCCTCACGGGAAGACGCTTTGAAGAAGTCTACAAGAAACCCCTAAGTATGTTTAAGGATCCCATAGTTGATCATGGAATTAGGTCATGAAGGATGGAGTAAATTAAGGTAACTCACTCATGGATGGATAGTCCTCACCATTCTATTTTTGGTGATAGGTGGTACGCCGTGTAGTTCTTCATGATTGAGGAGATATGCCCTCTTGAAGATGGAAGCCCCAGATTATGGTTAAGAACCTCAAAAGTATGGTTAAGAATCCCATAAATGGTTGCAAAAAGAAGTTATTAGTTGAACCCAAAATGAGGAAAAATGGTAAAATAGTTGTAAACAAGAAGTTACAATTCGACCCTAAAACTTAAGTAAAGAAGTCACTTGGAAACAAATAAATACACATCAAGAGCCTTTCATTTTGCACACACAAGTTTATTGAATATCTATCTAAGTGAGTAAGGTATTGTTATCTGAGGTAACCAAGGAGATATTAGGAGAATTTTAGAGGGAATATGAAGTGAAGAAAGGCGAAATTCCAAGGGAGAATGAAGTCTTGTGAGGATGTGTTCTAAGGTATGTTATTTACAGGTCATATTACCATTTTTTCTATAAAGTTATTTCTAGAATGATTCAGATAACGAAACTTGGAGGCTATTAACAAGACATACCATGGTACTTGTGGTAGATATTTCTTCTTCTGGTTTGTTGTATTTTCAGAGATACATGTTGTGGAAAATAAGGTTTTTGGATAGTCTTGAAACTAGTCTCAAATAGGTGCTCCGGGTAAAATAGTCCCCGGATGATCCTAATTCAGTGAGAAAAAATGTATTGGATATAGTACTTTCTATATTATATTGTGTATGAGTTTCATATCTATATATCAAATATTATGTGTGTGGCATGCTCTACAAGAGCGCTCTCTAGGATAAGACAGAATTCAGCAAGGTCTATAATTTTTGCTATAACTCCTTTTTCTGGGATGATCCAAGTAGTGAAACTTGGAGGAATTGTAGAGAATATATTTAGTAAAATTGGGTACAAGTTTCAGACCTTTATTCATTACATGTACGTAGTTATGTGTGTTGAAAGTTAGGGTTTGTGACTAATCCAAAAACTAGTCCTGTGAGACGAAGGTAAAGTTTGATGAAGATGCTATTCTCTTGTTGCTGAAGTTGAGGAAGGTCTAGAGGTTTGTGATCACATACACCAGGTCTGTTATAGATTTATAGATATGTTTATATGCATGTTTTGAGGGTTACATTTTGATGGTGTTATGGTGCATGCTTGAGGCAAGTATTTGGTATATTGTTGAGGCATTAGCACATGCTTGATGCACAAATTAGGTGGATGGTTGAGGCATATAATTGGTATATGATATTGGTTGTTTGGTACTTTGTTGAGGTACACCATTGATGGTACTTGGTTGATATATCCTATGGTACATGATGTATGGCATGATTGAGTGATATGGTATAGGGTCGATGTACATGGTTGATGGTTGAGGAATATGGTACATGTTATGCTTCATGGTTGATGCACAGTTTGGTACAGGTGTTGGTGCATGGTTGATGAATGGTTTGGTACAGGTTGTGGTATACAGTTGATGTTTGGTATGGTACAGGTTGATGGTTGGTACATTCTTGGTAGAGACATGTGTTGGTGATGTTGGACATATAGTTGAGAGCTTTCATTGGTACATGATCCATGTGAGAGGATCTGGTTGAGTATCATTGATCAAGGACATGTTTATGTGATAGGTTGACAGTGACAGGTTGGATATAGTGACAGTTTGACAGTGACAGGTTGGATACAGTGACAGGTTGAAATATTACAGGTTGATGTGACAGTGGCAGTGACAGTGGCAGTGATTGTGGTAGTGAATGTTGGTCTACACTTATATTTCAGGGTGACAGGATGGGGTAAGAAAATGGGGTTGTATCCTCCTTTTGGTTGGAGCCGAAGAAACATGGAGTTGGACCTTCCTTCAGGTTGGAGCCTGAGAATCGAGGGGTTGTAGCCTCCTTATGTTTGGAGCCAGAGAATTAAGGGATTTGTAGCTTCCTTCGGGTTTGAGCCTATAAATAGGGGGTCATATCCTCCTTCCAATTGCAGTTGGAGAATTTGGAAGTCGGTGATTCCAATTAATGTATTCTTTGATATATAAGAAAGCATTATGTGTTTTTCTCCCATTTGGGTTTCCACGTAAATTCTGGTGTATTGTGTACTTGATGTGATGCTTCTTATGTTTATATGATCATGATATATTGATGATATAATGATGATATATTGTTGATTAATTTGAAGATTATATATTGTGGTTAAAAGTGAAGTGCTCATACTGATTCACCCCCCCTCTCAGTATTCCAACAATTGGTATCAGAGTAGGTTCCTTCAGGAAACAATTTAACCATTGGAAGGAAGATCATGGAGAGAAAAAAATTGTATAGAAATGGAATACCAGAGTTCGATGGTCAGAATGGCATTTAGTATGAGATGTGGAGTATCAAAATAAAAAAATTTACAGGCACATGGATATGATCTTTGGTACTCGGTTGTTACACAATAAACTGGTTCAAATAAGACAAAGACTGTAGCTAAGAATGAATTGAAAAAGAACAACAAAATTGCAATGGATTTCATCATGGAAGGATTACCTAATTCAGTGAAAGTCAAAGTGGGACAATGTTCATAAGCCAAAGAACTCTTTGATAAGCTACATAATTTCTACTCAAAGGAATCCTATTCTACCACAAAGCGAGATAAAATTAAATAAAATGCATGTACATAACAAGAAGAAAGATGCTCGTCATGTCAGACAGATTTAGAATAAGAAGATTGTGAAGAAGACATAGTATACCTTGAAGTAGAGTTAATCATTTCTTTAGATGAATTGAAAAAATAAAGGAATAAGATCAAGTCTCTTAGGGAACAATTAGTCAAGAAGAATTCTCAATAAAATTATGAATAAGCCCAACAGGTCATCGTGAAATTGAAAGATCAACTAGAAGAAGCCAAAGTGATTGAAGTAACTCTCACGAGTCAGTTGGATGAAAAGCAGTATTTGGAAGCCAAAATGAAAAAACAAATAAAGGAAGTAGAGAAGAGAGAGAATATTTGGACAGATCTTCTCAAGGAAAGAACTGAGGATTTAAACCAACTTGAAAAACAATTTGGTCAAGAAGAAAGAATACTTGAAGAAGAAATAATCACATTGAAGACCAAACTTGAAGAAGCAAAGAGAACAGAATAATTCGTGAAGGTTCAGATGATGAAGAAATAAGAAGAGGTTGAGAAGCTTGAAGAAGAAATTGTCACATTGAGAGTTAAAATCATCAATCTCAACAACAACGTTGAAGAGAGAGAAACATCCACATCATTGGTAAAGGAAGTTGAAGAGAAAATTTATGGCTTATCAGAAGTCGAAAATGAAGAGAATCCAAAGATTTATGAAGAAGTAGTCAAAGGTTCTATGAATAAGGAAGAATGCAAGCCCCTAAAGAAAAACATTCCAGAAGTGCAAAAGACTCAAGAAGAATATTACAGAATAGACAAATATCAAAGAAGATCCTATACATTCAAACACCAAAGAAGCTTCAATCTTGATGATGGAATCAACAGAAGATAATATTGTGATCAACCGAGGCATGAATTCAGAAGGACTACATCACAAAGAAGATCATTCACCCCCAGGTATCAAAATTTCTTTTATGGTTATTTTTTTAATTATACTAACTTTGAACATAAGGTTGTAGATTGTAGAGCATATGGAAGAAGTGATACTTATGTGGTCCCACATAACATTGAATGTTACAAATGCCACAATTATGGTCACATAGCTTGGAATTGGAGAAGCATGATAGAGACCTCCATGAAAGAAAACATCGATGTCAGATACATGAAGGTTTGGAGAAGAAAAAAAAAACAAGAAGAGCAGGTAAATAAAGGACAGGTCCCAGAGATCGCATGATTTGTAGTAGTACAGGAAAGAAGAGAAGAAAAGAAGGACCAGGCTCAAGAAGTTGTACTCTCAGGAATTGTAGTGTGAGATCATAAAGAATCCACAGAAAAAAAGGAAGAAGTTAGAGTTAAGGAAGATGATGAGTCTACAGACATAGAGGAAGATTACTCCACATTAGGGTGGATTCCTCCATTATTCTGAGCCATTTGGCTTGGAGACTCCCAACATTATGAATGGTTAATAGGGGGATTCTATGCAGCAGCTCTACAAATCATAGAACCATCCTTTGAGCAATGTGACACATTTGCAGAGACATATTTAGAGTGTTAATATGGAAGAAGTACATAATGACAGATTGATTGATTGAGAAACAATCTTCCATGCATGCATTTAGGCAGGAATATATTCAATACAGGTTGTTCAAGACATATGGAGTATTGTTTGTAGATAGAGAAGATAAGTGGGAACAATTGATTCAGTTTGAATAACATGAATATGTGATGATCAATTGCAGCAGAGCATCCTTCATGATAATACAGTGACAGATGGGTCAACATTGTCGACAGTGGAGTGGAAGAGTTATGGACAGTTTGTGACATATGGACAAAGATGGATTCGTGAGATGATTAGAAGGTATAGAAGACATGGATCAAAGAATATGCATAACAATGGATTGACAATTGGGATCGTCAATGGAATTTATATTGTCAAAAAGAAATCATTGAACAAGTATGATCAAGTGAACATCTGAAGAAATCAAGTAATGAATGATTTTTATATTTTTTAGTGAATTACAAGAGGAAGCACCAATGGACAATTAGCAAGAATTGGAAGAGAGGAAAGGAAACACTTACAGGTAGCCCTACATTGATCTACATGACATCTTGCAGATAAGTCAAGGGAGTAGAAATCATCAGAGAAAGAGATCCATAAAGGAATATCAATAGCATACAGAAAAGGGGAGACATACCGATAGGGGGAGTTATCCCTTTTCCCATGATGACAAAAGATAAGAGAAAGAACAAAGGCATGAAAATAGAGAGAAAGAATAGATGCATGAAGACAAGGGGAGCAGCCCCAAGGAGAGAGACTCTTTTCCATTAATGTCAAAGGGGGAGAGTGAGAAACATTGATAAGGAGAAATGGTCACATGGAGAGAATGAGTGTTTCCATCATTGTTGCCATCAATGTTGGTATTTTCATAAATTCCAAAGGGGGAGATTGTTGGAAAGTTGGTTTGGACCGTTGGTTGTCATTGATGTCAACCCTTGGAAAAGTTTGGAATCCCTAGATATGTGGTTCATATTTATGGTGAGTTATTTTTCATTGAGTAGTGGATTGATGTCAATTGATGTGATGGGTGTATTTGGAGAAGTCTCCAAAGTGATCCTCTTATGGCGTAGCTCTAAGCATGGCCCTCATGGGAAGACACTTTGAAGAAGTCTACAAGAAACCCCTAAGTATGGTTAAATATCCCTTAGTTGATCATGGAATTAAATCATGAAGGATGGATTAAATGAAGGTAACTCACTCATGGATGGATAGTCCTCATCATGATATTTTAGGTGATAGGTGGTACGCCACGTAGTTCCTCACGGTTGAGGAGATATTCCCTCTTGAAGATGGAAGCCCTGAAGTATGGTTAAGAAGCACCAAAGTATGGTTAAGAATCCCATAAATGGTTGCAACAAGAAGTTATTAGTTGACCCCAAAATGAGGAAAAAGAGTAAAACAATTGTAAACAAGAAGTTACAAGTCAGTCCTAAAGTTAAGTAAAGAAGTCACTTGGAAAAGTATAAATACACATCAAGAGCCTCTCATTTTGCACACACAAGTTTATTGAATATATGTCTAAGTGAGAAAGTGATTGTTATATGAGGTAGCCAAGGAGATATGAAGTGAATTTTAGAGTGAATATGAAGTGACGAAGGGAGAAATTCCAAGGGAGGATTAAGTCTTGTGAGGATGTGTTCTAAGGTATGTTATTTACAAGTCATCTTACCATTTTTTATATAAATTTATTTATAAACCGATTCCGATAGAGAAACTTGGATTATGTTAAGAAGAAATATTACAGTACCTATGGTAGAAATTCCAGCTTCTGATTCATTGTATTTTCGGAGATATACTCTGTGGAAAATACGGTATTTGGATAGTCCTAAAACTACTCTCAAACAGGTGTTCCGGGTAAAATGGTCATAACTTCTTCATAGAGGATCAAAATTCAATGATAAAAAATTAATTGGATATACTACAATCCTTGGTATGTTGTGTATTATTTTCATATCTAGATACCAAATATTTTGTGTGTGGCATGCTCTACAAGTTCGCTCTCTAGAATAAGCCAAAATTCAGCAAGGTCTGTCATTTTTGCTATAACACCTTTTGTGTGATGATAGAAGTAGTCAAACTTGGAGGAATTGCATAGAATATATTGAATAATATTGGGTACAAGTTTCAAACCTTTATTCATTACAGGTACATATTTATGCTTGTTGAAACTCAGGGTTTGTGACTAATCCAAAAACTAGTCTCGTGAGTTTATGGTAAAGTTTGATGAAGATGATATTCTTTTGTTGTTAAAGTTGAGGAAGTTTTGCAGGTCTGTGATCACATACACTAGGTCTGTTACAGATTTACAGGTATGTTTATATGCATGTTTCGAGGGTTTCATGTTTATGATGTTATGGTGCATGCTTGAGGCAAGTCTTTGGTATATTGTTGAGGCATTGGCACATGCTTGAGGCACATATTAGGTGCATGGTTGAGGCATATAATTGGTATATGATATTGGTTGTTTGGTACTTTGTTAAGGTACAACATTGATGGTACTTTCTTGATATATCTCGAGGTACATGGTGTATGGCATGATTGACTGATATGGTATAGGGTTGATGTACATTGTTGATGTATATGGTTGATATGTGGTATGGTACAAGATTGATATTGGGTATGGAATTGATGTACATGGTTGATGGTTGAGGCATATAGTATAGGTTATGGTGCATGGTTGATCCACAATTTGGTATAGGTGTTGGTGCATGGGTGATTCACGGTTTGGTACACTATTGATGTTGGTAAGGTATAGGTTGATGGTTCGGTACATGGTTGGTAGAGGAATGTGTTGGTGATGTTGGACATCTATTTGAGAGGTGTCCTTGGTACATGATACATGTGAGAGGATATGGTTGAGTATCATTGATAAAGGACAGGTTGATGTGACAGGTTGACAGTGACAGGATGGATACAGTGAAAGGTTGACAGGTTACAGGTTGATGCGACAGTGGCAGTGAAAGTGGCAGTGACAATGGTAGTGATTATGGTAGTGACAGTTGGTCTACACTTATATTTCAGGGAAATAGGATGGGGAAAGGAAAGGAGGTTGTAGTATCCTTCCAGTTGGATCTGGAGAATCAGGGAGTTGGAGCTTCCTTCAGGTTGGAGCCTGAGAATCAGGGGGTTGTAGCCTCATTCTGGTTGGATCTAGAGAATTCAGGTAGTTGTAGATTCCTTCTTGTTGGAGCATGTAAATAGGGGGTCATAGCCTCCTTCCAGTTGCAGCTAGAGAATTGGGAAGTTGGTGCTTCCAATTAATGTATTCTTTGATACATAAGAAATCATTTTGTGGTTTTCTCGTTTGGGTTTCCACGTAAATTTTGGTGCATTGTGTACTTGATGTGATGCTACTTATGTTTATATTATCATGATATATTGATGATATATTGTTGATTAAGTTGAAGGTTATATATTGTGGTTAAAAGTGGTAAAAGTGCTCATATGTATTCACCCCCCCTCTTAGTATTCCAACACTTCAAACCATATAAGTATTCTTTCAGTGGACACATGAGACTATCATCCTTATTTAAGCCTAGGTTTTTCTCCATATAAATATCCTAGGTGAGATCACTATGTAAGAAAGCATGTTGACATCCATCAAAAGGACCTCCCATCCAAAATAAGTAGCAAATGAGAATAAACCTAATAGGATTCATCTTTACAATAGAGGAAAAGGTCTTAGTGTACTCGACAACTTCCTACTACGAAATTCCTTTTGCTACCAATTGAGCCTTATGCCTCTCAACAATAGATTTAGATGTGAATTTTGTTAAGAACCAAATATCAATATAGCATAGAAAAACCTCAGAATAAGTACTCAACGCCTTGAAAAAGAGAGAAATTTGGATAATAAGCCTCTTTGAGGGGGAAACCTCCTTATACACCACATAAATGTCCAAATACCAGATGATTCCAAATGAAAATGTCTCCTTGGTATATATAGGAGACTAAGAGGTACAATTACAACTAATGGACCCAAGCCGACATAAATAAAATAACATTACTAATGTAATATGCCCCAATTAAGGGGTAATGTGCCACTATTTAGGGCTTAACATGCCCCTCCCCTTGAGACAAGTGTTGTCCGCAACGCTTGAGTAACTCTAGATGCTTCTGTATAAAAGACTCATCTTCCCAAGTGGAATCTTCAGCCTGTAGTTTCCTCCATTTAATGAGATACTCTTAAATGGATCTATTTCTCAGCTGGCGAATTCTTGTGTTAGTGATGGCTTCAAGCTCCAACATGATTTTTCCTTCCTCATCAAGTTCTAGCAATATAGTTTGAACTAGGATCTTGTCACCTATAACCTTCTTTAAGCATGAAACATGGAAAATTGGGTGTACTCGTGAAGATGCAGGCAACTCCAATTTGTATGCCATGGTACCAATCTTTTGCAACACCTTATAAGGGCCATAGTACTTTGGTGATAATTTATTATCCTGCTTGGCTTGCTTGAGGGACATTTGTTTGTATGGTTGTAGTCTTAAAAACAACTAATCCCCTACTTCAAAACTTCTTTCACTACGATGTTGATTTGCTTGTCATTTCATGCGATTTTGTGCCATGGTTAGGTTGTCCTTTAAGATTTGTAGAACTTGTTGTTGATGCTCAATGTGATCTTCCACTGCTTGAACCTTAGATTTTTCTTTTAGAGAAGAAGTTATGGAAGGAGGGTGGTATCCATAGAGTTCCATAAATGGTGTCATTTTTGTTGCAGTATGAAAGTAAGTGTTATACCACCATTCTACCAAGGTTAACCATTTGTACCATTGTGTTTGTTTATCAGAGACAAATAAACGAAGGTA
>SNQJ01S0000479.1:477655-501824 GCA_010110895.2 Picea sitchensis | reverse complement strand
AAGGGCTTGAAAATGGAATTCATCAACCCTTGGAATGTGGAAGGTGCATTTGTAAGGCCAAAAGGCATGACCAAAAATTCATAATGGCCTTCATGAGTTTGGAATGTTGTTTTGGGGATATCTTCTTCCTTCATTCTAATCTGATGATACCCTTAACGGAGATCCAACTTTGTGAAATAGATTTCTCCATGTAGTTCATCTAACAATTCATGAATGACGAGAATGGGAAAATTATCTTTAATAGTGATCTTGTTGAGCTCTCTATAATCTGGACACATACGCCATGAGCCATCTTTCTTGAGTACCATTACCACTAGTGCAGAGTAAGAACTTTGTCTAGGTCTAATAATGCTAGCCTCTAACATTTTGTCAACCATACGCTCAATTTCACTCTTTTGGGAATAAGGGAATCTGTACGGCCTGATGTTAGGAGGAAAACTCCCAGGAATTAATTGAATAGCATGATCATGATTTCGAGTGGGTGGGAGACCTTTGGGAATATCTTCAAATACTTTGGAATGCTTATCAATGATCCCTTGGATATATAGGGGAATAGAAGGCATAGTGAGAATAGTGGTGCAATTACACCTTGATGCCCCTTTTTCAATAATTTTTTCATGCCATTACAGCTTATCACCTTACTGGGTTTCCATGTGATACCTCTTAACTCAATTTCTTTTCCTTCTAATGAAAATTTCATGAAAATTTCTTGAAAATTAAAAGCCATTGTTCCTAATTATTGTAACCATTGGATTCCTAGTACGACATCAACACCACCCATGGGTATATAAATCATTAGACTATTCATTACATATCCCCCCATAGTAATATTGATCTTATTGCATTTTCTTGAGCAATTGATAGTTCCTCCATCTGCAATCATTACTTGCAACTCTGGCGCTGGATATACAAATCAATTGAGAGCTTTGGCTAATTTATAGTGAATGAAATTATGAGTACTACTAGAATCAATTAGGACTATTACCTTTTTATTTTTGATATATCCTTCGATCTTGAGGGTTTGAGGAGTGTTAATTCCAGCCAATGCATTACACGATATTGTGGGAGTCAACTCTTCAGAAGAAATCACTTCTACGTTTTCATCTTGAGATGGTTCTTGTCCTTGTTCTTGTTCTTCTTCCTCTTCACAATCTATGTAGAATAATTTCTTCTCACCACACTTATGTCCCTTATTGTACTTGTTGTCATAATTAAAGCATAAACCTTTTGCTTTTCTTTCCTCCAATTGTTGAGGTGTCAACCTTGTAGGTTGAGTTTTTTTAGAAGAAGGATCATTATTCTCTTGATAGATGTTAGGAGTGGTCCTTCTAGTATCCATAGCCATATTTTTACTTTCAACATTTCTCGCTACCCTAAATGCATTCTCCAATGATTTAGGTTCCCAAAGGCAAACCTCATGTTGAATGTTATCCCTTAAAGTTCCTATGAATACATCAATCAAGTGCTCATCTGGAATATATGTTACCTTTATATTCAATCTTTGGAAGTTCTCAATGTGCTCTATAACTGAACCCTTTTTCTTGATATTTATCAATTGGCTAAAGAAGGTATTGCTCCTTGCATCCTCATAGTATGCTATCATTTCTTCCGTGAAAATTTTCCAAGTGACGAGTGATTTGCAAGAACAAACAATCGATACCACACAAATTGATTGGGTTTTAAATATAAAGAAGCAATTCGTACCTTTTGTGCATGTGGCACATCATGTAGATCAAAGAATTGCTCCATCTGAAGTATCCATGTGATTGGGTCCTTGCCACCAAACTTCCTCATATCGATCTTAGGAACATGGTTGGTCTTCAACCCAAAGTTGGAGTTTCTCCATTCTTGATTCATCTACCTTGTGTCCTCATCATGAATTTCATGGGATACATTTTCACTTTCAGGTTTCCTCTCTATTAGGAAATTTTTCAATCCTTCCATGATCTCCCTTTTTAAACCATCCATCATCCCTTGTAGTTCATCTTTTGTCATTATATTCTTTTGTAAATCATTTATGTCCCTATGCATTTATTCACCTTCATCAAAATTCCAATTAGGAATGTCTAGAGGCTTATTTGGTGTAGAATTTCCCTTTGTTGGTGGCATGTTGGCCAAGTATCACTTTTAAACCTTGATTTTGAGGTGGTTCTGCTAGACAATATTTCTTCTGTTGTATCTCCAAAATTTCGACCCTTCTGGGTATGAAAAAATATTTTTTGTAGTTCTTTGGTATCTCTTCTCTGCAATGCCACAAGTCTGATCAAAATTGGATGTGCCAAGTGGAATTTATGGTAACTTCCCCACAGCTTGTTGATTTTTGGCCTCTACAGGAGATGTCAATTGTATAGCGTGCCCGGCACAAAATAATTAATATACAATTATGAAAATTGTACTAGAAATACTATAGACTGTCCACTATCCAATGCAACTGGCCTCACTCAATTTGGATACTCTAGGAATAATTTATGATTGTCTTACCCGAAACACCTTCTTGAGACTAGTCAATAGGACTAGTCAGATACCCTATCTTCCACAAGGTGTATCTACAAATGTAAGATGAATGAGAATCTGAATTTTTTTATCACCAATACCTTAATAATTTCTGTGAATATCCTCCAGATTTTAGGGTCTAAGACATTACAGAAAAAAAAAATTATAGTGAAAATTTTGCGATGACTCAATTCAGGATGATTCCAGAACCCTATCTTACACAGGTTGTATCTCTAAAGCTATAAGGCCTTGGGATATGAAATTTGAACCCAACATACTTTTATCCATCTACTAAATATCCTCCAAGGTGTTCCTTCTAAAACATTGTAGAAAAAAACGTATAGCGGAAATTCCAAGGTGTCTCATATGTAGCAGCGAAACCCCAAGACCTTGAGCTCTGATACCATACGTTAAGAACCAAATATCAATATAGCATAGAAAAACCTCAGAACAAGTACTCAACGCCTTGAAAAAGAGATAAATTCAGATAATAAGCCTCTTCGAGGGGAAAACCTTCTTATACACCACATAAATGTCCAAATACCAGATGATTCCAAATGAAAATGTCTCCTTGGTATATATAGGAGACTAGGAGGTACAATTAAAACTAATGGACCCAAGCCGACATAAGTAAAATAACATTACTAATGTAATATTCCCCAATTAAGGGGTAATGTGCCACTATTTAGGGCTTAACAAATTTAGTCTTATAGAAACATCAAAATTGCACCACATTATTTCGTCGTGGTCAAGGAACCAATTCCCAAGTTTTATTCTTCATTCAAGAACGGTATTATTCAATCATAATATTCTCCCATTTAGGTTGACCATGTGCATCTATGGAGGTATCAAGATCACATACTCTAGCAGAAGTTACATTAAAGAAATTATGTCATGTTGTTTATGTCCTATAGGATTACTTAAGTCATTTACATGATCTACATTAACACAAAAAACTTCAATTGTATTAGTTTCCCATCAAGGAAGACAATTATCCCTTATTTCGTAACCACATATAATTCACCATGAGGGTTCATAATCAAATGATTAAGAAATGCATTGCTTATAGTTGACTCTATTGTAGAATGTTGATTGCAGGTTGAATATATTATGATGATCGACTATCTGGTTGACAAACCAATGACACACTAATCAATGTTGTATAATAGTTGGCTGATTTAGAATCTCTCATAATTTTCATAGTGTACTTAGATACCAAAAACAACAAATTATGAGCAATATCAAAATAAATATAAACTACAGGAAGAAAAAGAGTATACAACATGTAGAATATTAACTTTTATTGATAATATAGAAAGAGAGAAATGCTCACGAGCCTCTTCAAGGGGACAACCTCCAAATGAGAAAATCTCTAATATAATGAAAATACTTGACAAAACATTACATTACTTATTAATCATTATTACCGACTCGATGATAAATTTGACCTAAAACTGAGAACTCTAGCCCAAAAAACCCATATTTATACTTCAAAAACAAAACAAAAAAACAACCCTTGAATCAATAAGTGATGTTATCAATAGCAATTTGTTTTTTAAAAGTAGTTTTGTCAGTGTTAAAATTACAATTTTTTGCAACAATGGCATTAAAAACTCATATTGTTATTACTAACAACCTTAAGATCAACCCACGGATAGAAAAAATCTACTATAAATAACACACTTTCTTTTTCAATGTTAAAATTACAACTTGTTTAAAATCATGACCTCAACAACCAACACTGTTGCAACCAAAATGTCATAATCAACCATTGGATTGAAAAGTAGTGATGGGTCAATAACACCCCCTTTTTTTCGGGCTTAAAATTGAAACTTTTTTGGAACTTTGGTCTTAATAACTAGTACTATTGCAACAAAAATCATAAAATCAATCCACAAATTCAATAGTGGTGATACTAGTAGCACCCATTTTTTTGGCGTAAAATTACAACATTTTTTAAATCATTTCCCAAAAGACTAGTACTATTCAAACAAAACCATGAAATAAATATTAAAAAGGCCATTTCTTCAGGGTTAATTTATAAGAAGAAAATAAAAATATAGCATAAACCCCTAATTCACCCCCGATCTTCTCTCACCTCACTTAATACACACACACACAACCTAAGTGGGCCTAATGGATAAGAATATGTGTTTCCTCCTTGGAGGCCACAAGTTCAAATCTATAGGGGGTAGGGTATGTATACCTCCGTAGACTTTAGCAGTCAAATTGTTGCACAGAGGGAGTCCATTTTCCCACAAACAAGGGGGTTGTTAGCACCTAGATTTACAATATCAAAATTTAGCAATGTGTTGTTGGAATATACCAATTTCTATAGCACATTTTCCAGTCTACCTAAAGTAGGTGTTATCGGAAGTTCATAGATCTGGTAGCGTCTTCACCAAATATTCAATGAGAAGTGCTACTGAGTGTGCAGGAAATTCGTGGTTCCATAATTTTCAAGGCGCAACAAGAAGGGGAGTTGTCTTTTCTTGGCATATTTTTGGCTACCGGATCGACACATTTTTAGCCACCTGTCATGAACAAAATTTCAGTTTTAGAGTGGTCATATTTCCTTCATTAACACATGTTGATGAATTCACTAAGGCATAGTAGTATTGTCACAAAGATTGTCATTGAATTAATTGGAGATGGACATTTTGTACATCACGTTGCATAATTTATGAGCTTGACTTGTTTGTGTATGGTGCGCCATGAACCAGAGGATATCAAATTTCTGCAGGAATACCCAGCTTGCTTAGAAATGTTTCAGAGAGAAGGATGTTATACATTTTGCAGAAAATTGCAGGGATATCATAATGAAGTGGCTAGAGCATTTGCAGAGGCAATGGATCGAGGAATAGAGGAGGATCAGTAATGTTTGAAGAATAATAACATCAGTTTTTATATCATCACATAAAAGCTAAAAAATTTGTAAAGTTGTTTTTCAGCTTATTGGTGACTTGCAAATCAACAAAACATGGTATTTTTACATGTTAAAGGTTTGATATGATAATAACATCCTCTTACGACTTTTTATCTTGGATGGTTTTCTAGCATGAACACCAGTTCATATGTGTTCAAGAAACATTAAGAGGAGTTGGAGTAAAGTTTTGATTAGAAATGCAATTGAAAATTTTGAAGTTTTTGAACTAGTTTTAAAGGGTACTGCAAAAAGTTATGGAAATGATTGTTTTTGTAATCAACTTCCTGCGCATTTTCTAATCAAAAGGAGTTGAATTTCAAAAATCTGAAACATGGGTTTTTTCGGGGACAAGAAAAATTGAGTATAATGCAAGTCGTTGATTGCAAAAGAGCAACATATTAGGACTTAGAGGTGGATATTTGAAAGGGATGTTTCCAAATTTCATGAATTTATGTTTCCTAAAAAAAATCCTAGTCAATGGATGAGGATCCACCTCATCAATTCAACCTGTCCTTGATCATTGGATCCATCACATGAAGGTTGAGTGAGTTGTTGTGAGATCCATCCATTAATATTTTATGAGTTGGTTTTAGATCCATTATTTTTGGATCTAATATTTGTAATGGCTTATATATATTTGAGAAATGAGAATGTAAAAAGGTTTTAATCTTCCTATGGGAAGAAAAAGAGGAGTGTGGTTCGAAGGGTAAGATGGGAGTCATAGGGGCTGTGTGAAAGAAATTTATTTTATGCAGCATCTCATGCTCAAGGATTCAGACATCCTGATGGTAGGATTGTGAATCTATGTACCTTTCTTTTCTGCCTTATTTGAATGTAATGGAAATTTCTGCAATGCATTGATTTTCCAAAAGATTCAACTTTGATTACAGTGATGACTTTACTGATAATTGCATGCTTCTTGTAAGTTGTATTCAAGTATTTGATTCATATTTAAAATATGATTTTGGATCTGAATATCTTCTTTATGAATTTATGAGTTAATAGATTGTGACACTTATGTATTCATGTATGTTCCTTGTTCTTCCATATCTCATTGTCCATTATTTATCTAGCCTTCAGTGTGAATTCCCCTGACTATATGAAGTGTTGTTGATCATTTGAGTATATGTTTGGAAAGTTTTAGCAGATCCTTAATTTATCCAACCTACTTGATCCACCTTTCAATCAAACCAAATCATTGCAATAATTGAGGTCCCTATCTTTTCCCTATAACAATCTAATGCAAACATTAGGGATAACATCTTTTGGCACCATTGTCGGGGAACGAAGGAATGAACCATTGTTGGGGAATGAAGGAATGAATTCATTTTTCCATCGGTGTTCAACAACGATCAAATCTATTTTTTGATGGTGAACAAAATCCAGACACACTCGGGACACAGATCATTCACATGGTGACTCCATGGTTGAAGAATCCTCAAGAAATTCCATTGATCCAGAATTTCAAAATCAATGGATACTATAATAACTTAAAGTTATGCATTTTGTGATTTTTTCCATGTATATGGTTTTCTTAGTCCTATGCCTGGTAGAGATGAATGGGAAAGTTGTCTTCTGAGGTTTAAGGGAGAAGATTGGGAAGTCCCTACTGACCATTTGTTGGATTTTCATGAGTGCATGCATAATATGGATATTATTCATGAAGATGTTTTGATAAATATGTTCAGGTATTCCCTTGAAGTAAATTCCCGATAATGGTGTATATATTTACCCCCTTCCAACATTTCTTCGTTGAATGAATTTCATTATGCATTTCATAGTCATTATAAGAGATACTTTCCTGATGACTTTATTTTTTTAAACTGTTGTGAAGAGTTTGAATCATATATTCAACATGCAGTAGGTTTTTCTTATGATTGTGAAGATGAAAGAGATATTTATGTTGAAGAGATGGAGGAGGAATCACATGAATCTTTGTCTATTTTTTCAGTCCAGGAGGAAAATTTGCATGATTGTTTCGATGAAAAAGTTGTTGGTAGAAATATTGTAGATGCATTTGACATTATATCAAATGTTTCTAAATTTTATTTCCATAATGAAGTTGTTGTTCCAAAATTCAATGAAGGTCTTCATGTTTATGATGAGTACTTGGACGATTCAGAGCAACATTTTATATCATTTTCTTCAGAAAGGTTTGGGAAATAAGAATCTTGTCAGTATAAGATTTCAGTTGAAGTTGTCAAAGTAAATGGAAGTAGCTCACGGTTCTTTCTTTTTTCAAATACAAGAGAGGTTTCTAGTTATCTTTGTATTGATTGGAATGTTCAAGATAAAATCAACATTTTGTCTAGTTTCTCCATTTCATTAAATGTGCAGGTGGAAGAGCTTCCTCCTAGTAACATTTCAGGCAAAGAAAAAGGTATGCAAGTTCAGTGCAATCATTCAAATCAGTATGTTAGTTTCATTAATAATCAGCTGGAGGTTTTGCATGAGTACAAAGACCCAATAGCAACTTGGATGGAGTCTTCAATTTCCAATATTTCAAATGTAGAAAAATCCAGTATGCTACCAATTTGCAACTATGAGTATAAGTTCCTCACGAAAATATTGTTGCAGATGTCATATTATTCTTGCACTTTCTTATATAGCTGCAAACAAAAATTTCATTTCATCAGTCCACTGCTTGCATGGATTTATTGGAAGTTTGTTTATATTTGATCAAGTAGTTGATTGGGTTAGTGTAGGGGAATGCACATAAATAAGCTCGCTTCTTGAGCATTTGGTGTGCAATAGATTAGCTAAATAAAACTACATATCCCAATGGATGAAGGCATCGAGGTCTGCTTGTTCTTAATGATTTGCAAGAAATCATTATCCCCAGAAGGAGCCAGTGTTGGCACCTAGATTTACAATGTCAAAAATTAGCAATGTGTTGTTGGAATATACCAGTTTCTATAGAGAATTTTACAATCTACCTAAAGCAGGTGCTACCGAAAATTTAGAGATCTGGTAGCATATTCACCAAATATTCAATGAGCGGTTCTACGAAGTGTGCAAGAAATTTCCATTATTTTCAAGGTGCAACAAGAAGGGGAGTTCTCTTTTTTTGGCATATTTTTGGCTACATGATAGACACATTTTTAGCCACCTGTCATTATCAAAATTTCAGTTTTATAGTGGTCACATTTCCTTCATTAACACATGTTGATGAATTCACTAAGGCAAAGTAGTATTGTCACAAATATTTCCATTGAATTAATTGGAGATGGTCATTCTAGAAATCCTATTGCATAATTTTATGAGCTTGAATTGTTTGTGTATGGTGCACCATGAATGAGAGGATATCAAATTGCTGCAAGAATACCCAGATTGCTTAGAAATGTTTCAGAGAGAAGGATGTTATACATTTTGCAGAAAATTGCAGGGATAGCATAATGAAGTGGTTGGAGAATTTTCAGAGGCAATGGATCAAGGAATAGAGGAGGCTTAGTAATGTTTGAGGAATAATAACATCAGTTTTGATATCAATACATAAAAGCTCAAAGTTTTGTAAAGTTGTTTTCCAGCTTCATGGTGACTTGCAAATCTGCAAAACAGGGTATTTTTACATGTTAAAGGTTTGATATGATAATAACATCCTCTTATGACTTTTTCTCTTTGATGGTTCTCTAGCGTGAACAATGGTTCATGTGTCTTCAAGAAAAATTAAGAGGAGTTGGAGTAAAGTTTTGATTGGAAATATCATTGAAATTTTTGAATTTTTTGAACTAATTTTAAAGGGCACTACAGAAAGTTGTGGAAATGATTGTTTTTGCAGTCAACTTTCCGCGCATTTTCTAATCAAATGGAGTCAAATTTCAAAAATTCTAAACATGGGTTTTTTCGGAGACAAGGCAAATTGAGTAAAGTAGGATTTTTTTAGGACTTAGAGGTGGATCTTTGAAGGGGATATTTCCATATTTAATGAATTTGTGTTTCCTAAAAAAAAATCCTATTCGATGGATGAGGATCCACCTCATCGGTTCGACCTGTCCTTGATCATTGGAGCCAACACATGAAGGATGTGTGAGTTGTTGTGAGATCCATCCATTAAGAGAGTACGAGTTGGTTTTAGATCCATTATTTTTGGATCTCATATTTGTAATGGTTTCTATATATTTGAGAAATGAGAATGTAAAAAGGGTTCAATCTTCCTATGGGAAGGAAAAGGGGAGTGTGGTTCGAAGGGTAAGATGGGAGTCCTGGGAACTGTGTGAAAGAGATTAATTTTATGAAACATATCATGCTCAAGGATTCAAACATACTAATGGTTGGATTGTGAATCTATGTACCTTTCTTTTCTTTCTTATTTGAATTCAATGAAAATTTATGTAATGCATTGATTTTCCTAAAGATTCAACTTCGATTACAGTGATGACTTTACTGTTAATTACATGTTTCTTGTAAGTTGTATTCAAGTATTTGATTCAGATTTAAAATATGATTTTGGATATGAATATATTCTTTATGAATGTATGATTTAACATATTGTGATTGTCCGTTATTTATCTATCCTTCAGTGTGAATGCCCCTGACTATATGAAGTGTTGTTGACCATTTCAGTATATGTTTGGAAATTTTTAGCAGATCCTTAACGTATCCAACCTACTTGATCCACCTTTCAATCAAACCAAATCATTGCAATAAATGAGGTGCCCAAGCTTTTCCCTATAGAATTCTAGTGCAAACTTTAGAGATAACAGGGGTCTCATACACCAATTTGGTGTTTGGCTTGGTCATGACCTTAAAAATAGATTTTATAAAAACCTTGAAAAAACATTACAAAAATTTAAATTTAAATAAAGAAAGAAAGAAGACAAATAAAATGAAAAACTAATCCCACCAAAAAATGAGAAATGGAAAAAAAAAATGACAAAAAAAGAAACAAAATTTGTGAAAACAAACAATACGAAAAAATAAAGTTAAAAAAACTTACAAAAAAATCAAAAAATGTTTTTTATGAGGTGGAGTGGGGGGGGGGGATTCCTAAAATCACCCTCACTTTCCCATACCCCCCATCCCCCTCCTCTTCCTTATCCACCCTCCTCCCACAGTGCTTTCCCTTCCCCTCCATATCTCCCTTGAAATAACCCCCCTTAAAATTTACCCCTAAAACAAAAAGTGGTGCTACCAATATCACATTTTTTCTAATGGGGTTAAAATTACAACTTGTTTGAAACCATGGCCTCAAAAATTAATACTGTTTCAATCAAGACCTTAAAATCAACCTTGAAATTGAAAAATGGTGTTATGTCAGTAGCACTCCCTTACTCTTGGGATTAAAATTGCAACATTTTCGAAAAATGTTGTGGCCACAACCACCCCCCTTTTATTTTTCTTTAATAAGAAAAAGGAAAGGCCCCTCCTGCCAAAATTTGATCTCTAATTCCTAATCCACTGCAGCTATGATCTTATTGAATGTTCTTTATCTACCTTGATGGGGGTTAGGGTTTAAATATGTATTCATTGTTTTCCTTTAAGTAGGTTTGTCATGACCAATAATCTCTTTGATCTTGTACTTTCATATGTTCTTCATTATACCTTTGATTTATGGTGCTTCATTGACCCTTGTATGATGAGACCGACAGATTGTCTTTTGAATCTTTCACATTAATTGGTTTTAATAGATTTAAAGTTATTTGTTGATCTAATTATCTGATTGCAGGGTTGAGTGCTATGTTTTATGACTTGAAGAGAATTTTATTTTAAGAATCAATTGTTTCTTTGTGCATTAGTTTGTACTATCATATCACTGCATCATTGAGAAGTGAACAATTGGCTCAAATGAAGAGCATATTGTTACTTTGCATCTTGTACCTACTTCCCTCATATCCATGCTCAAGTTCTCACATGTTAATAAGATTCCTCAATTTAAAATCCATAACTAAAATAAAAGGATCTTTAATCTTTTCCAAGAATTTGAGATATTATTTTTTATTAGATGCAAGCAAGCAAAAAATTGCAAATGTGGATGAACCTACATAGATAAGATCTAGCTAACAAAGGACATACACTGTTTGTAGAATAAATGAGAAAAGACAAAAATGAGAGAGAGAGAGAGAGAGAGAGAGAGAGAGAGAAAGAGAATTAATAATTGTATTAATTGAATGAATGAATGATAATTTACACATGATATACTCTATATAAATCAACTGATGTGCACTAGAAGAGAATTCAATGTGCCATAGTGGTGGTCTAGAGTGATCTGGACACACACCGACAGTTACGGGAGTTAACTGCTGCCTAGTCTAAGTCAACTAACCTTCCAGTCCTCAGTTAATTGACTGATGGCATCAATAATGCACCATTCTGGTGATAATCCTAAGGACAATGCACATTACCAGTGATGATCCCAATGCTACATGGTGATGGAACCAATGTGGCATCAAGACTCCACTCAACTGATCCAATTGAAGTGTGAACTGAAGAGAATATTCCCCAAGAATGTAGGAAAAGGAATATTCTCCTTAAAATGTAGGAGACTGGATAATGACTAATAAACATAGGGAAAACCTTAGGAAAAATAAATCCTAGGTGTGTGTGAAGTATCTCCAACACCCCCCCTGAACATCACTATGGTGAAAATAAAATAATTGGTCCCGACAACGAGGCCATGTTAGGTACCCGAAAACAAAAGACACATTGAAATAAAGGAGGAAAGAGGGAAAACTTCATGGGAAAAACCCCCCCTCAAGGTACAATGTATCAAAAAAGAACTGACAGTTGTTGGGAAACTATGTCCTTCACTCCAAGATTACTATGTAGAGAATGGAACTTATTCTCAGTGAAGGTCTTGGTGAAGATGTCTACAGTCTGTTTTGTTGAAGGAAAAAACTACAGGTCTATGATCCCCTCGTGTACTAAGTCTCAGATGTAGTGCATGTGGATCTCGATGTGCTTCATCCATTGCCTCTGAACTGGATCTCTGCAAAACTTCAGAGTGCTCTGTTTGTCACACCATATGAGGATCGGCGAGTGAAACTAAATACCCAACTCAGTGAGAAAATATTGTAGCCACATATCCTGAGTGGTTATGTTAACTATGCCTCTATACTCTGCCTCGGCTGAAGATAGAGAAATAACAACCTACTTCTTTCTCGACCAACATATGGGCCCGGAACCCAGACTGAGTGAGTAACTAGATGTGGACTTGCAATCAATGTTGTCACCAGGCCAATCAAAATCAGTGAACTCGATGAGGTCCGATGTAGAGTATGTTGCATAGTGAATCCCAAAGGTGATGTTTCCATGTATGTATCGAAGGATATGATTTGCATCCTTTCAATGTAGCTCATGTGGCTCTTTCATGAACCGAGAGACTTCTCCAAGTGCTTAGGAGAGGTCTAGTATGGAGTGTGTGAGATACAACAAGCTCCCCACTAGTTGTCGGTAGAGTGTGTTATCCATTAGTGGAGTGTCCCCGCCATCTTCAAGTCTGACTCCTGATAGGAAAGGAGTCAGGGCGGACTTACAATCTGTCATGTGGAATCTCTCAAGGAGATATCATGCATACTTGGCCTAAGACAGTTTGATTATTGATGCATTTTGATTGATCTTGAGACAAAGGAAGAAATGTAGCAGATCCATGTCCTTCATCAAGAACCTGTCATGCAAAATCCTCTTGATTTTAGCAATCGTTGAAGTCGAGAAACCGGTGATCAACAAATCATCAACATACATAACTAAGAGTAGACGTGAATGAGCCATATTGAGCATGTAAATGTTCATTTCTTACTTACAACATACAAAGTTTTGTGACAGCAGGTAGGAATCCATCTTGGAATGCCATGCCCTCGGGGCCTGCTTGAGGCCATAAAGGGACTTCTTCAGTCAACATACCAAAGATGAATCATGCATGAAGCCATGGGGTTGCTCCATATAGATATCCTTAGAGAGATCTTCGTGAAGAAATGCATTCTTCATGTCCATTTGATGGACTTCCCATCCCTTGGCTACCACAATGGAAAGTGTCAAGCGTATGGAATCCATCTTCGATACTGGAGTGAATTTCTCATCATAGTCATTGTCGTTCACCTACTGAAATTATTTGGCGACTAGCCTAGATTTGTATTTGTTGACCTGTCCATTTGTTGCTCTCTTAGTCCTATAGACCCATCTGCACCTGATAAGTTTCCTTCCTGAAGGAAGGGGAATGAGATCCCAAGTCTGGTTCTCCAAGATGGAGTTGTACTCCTCCTGCATGGCGGATTCCCAAAAGAGATTCCCAACAGCCTCGTCATAGGACTGTGGATCTGAAGACTAAACCAAGAAAAGATGATTGGGTGGCATTGGTTTAGTGGCGATGAGTGCAAGAGGCTCATATAAATCATATTGATTCCTTTTGGTATCATCTTAATCCCCAACAAGATCTCCTGCATCCTGAAGAGTAGTCTTGGCCCACTAGGGCCTCGACTCTGGCTCTGCATCTGCATCTGCATCTACATGCACTAACTTTGCATCTGACTATACTGACTCGGTATCTAAATCAACTGAATCCTCTGAATTAGAACTATCATATGAAGAAGAGGTGACATGTGCATTCTCATCATCTCTGACATGTGGAAGAACAAAAGTGTCTACATGAAGATCCTAAGGTGCATGTGAGATACTTTCCTCGAATTGGAAACTTCACTCAATGATGATTCAGTCCGTAGAGAGATCAATGAGTCTATATCCCTTCACACCATCTAGGTATCCAACAAATATATACTTTTTACTCTGTGGATCAAGTACTTTCCTCTTCTCAGAGGGAATCCTAGCCCATGCACGTGAACTGAATATACAGAAGTGGGTCACTTCCAGTTTGAGGTTGCTCCAAGCCTCGGAGGGGGTATTATCCTTAATGTATCTATGGGGATATCTTCTTTGGATGTATTTCGCACAATTAAGTGATTTATCCCATAATCTCTATGGAAGTGACTTTGCATGTAGCATGCAAGCTACCATCTCTTTCAAGGATCTATTCTTCCACTCAACAACTTTGTTTTTCTACGGAGTATAGGGAACTGTGTGTTGCAATTGAATCTCAGCCTCAAGACAAATATTGTGTACCTCATGGTTGACATACTCCCCCCCATTATCTGTTTAGAGGAATTTCATCTTCCTTCCTGATTGTGTCCCAACAGGGGCCTTGAAATCTTTGAGATGCTAAAAGACTTCATATTTGTGCATGAGAAAGAAAGTCCAGGTGTAGCATGAGAAATCGTCAAAAAAAATGAGCATATACCTTGATTTAATAATTGATGGATGCATAAAAGGGCACATAAGATCGTTGTGGATCAGATCCAAAGGAGAGGAGGCCTTCTGAGTATTTCCATTGTCGAATTTCTCTTTAGGGTTTTTTCCAAGACACATCCCTCATAAATTCCTTTGGAGAATTGGATGTTAGGTAGACCTTCAACCATTCTTTGCTTTCTAATTTGTTGCATGTATCTGAAATTTAAATGCCCAAAACTTTCGTGCCATATCCTACTGCTTTCATCAGCATGTGTAAGCAATAATGCAAAATCTGGTTCAATAAATTTAGAAAATGTGTAGAGTCTGGATTGGTGATTTAACTTACCAGTAGAAACTTTGGAATTGGTTTACATGTCATAGATATCCACAGCATTAGGTGTGCATATTACTTTCTTTCTGTTGTCGAAGTTTTTCATCTGATACAAGAGAGAATATTGACGAAGAGTTTGGCAATGTGTAACACGTTCTCGAAGCTCTTGTTTGTGAGTTCAACTCTTCCTTTTCCGGTGACTTCGACTGGAGAGTCTTCCCCCATCAGAATAAGAGGACCTTTGCATGTGTCCAATGAAGAGTATATTGTCTTTGTGGATTCCATGTTGTGTGATGCACATGAATCTACAATCTAAGCATCGAGAGAGAAGTTAATGGAAATCAAAGCATGGCTAGAATTACCATTCTTAGGGTTTAGATCTTTTGTCTTCTTCTTCTTGGCACCCTCGGGGATGCGATCTTCAAGGTTGTTTTTCTGAAGTATTTGTGCCATTTAATCTATCTGTTTTTGCATCCATGCAGATTCTGGATGGAATCCTCATTGGTAGTAAGTGCATTTCTCCCCTTTTCTTCCCTTTCCACCTTTGGATCTGGAGGAATCATTGAAGGGTTTTGAGTACCCTTCCTTCTTTGGATTTGCATGTCCCTTCCCTTTGTCTTTCTATATAGATTTATGATTTTGGCAATTGCTACCATATTGCAGAGCAAGTGCATGTGCCTTTGAGCCTTTGATTTTTCCCATATTTATGAGCTTGGTTTGCTCTTGTGTCAGAGACTCGATAAATGCCTCAAGAGAGGGAATTTTCCAGGTAGCTCTAGAGGCGAGCCTAACTGAATGAAATGTGGATACAAACACTGAGTATTTCAGAGGAAATTTTGGAAAAAATGGTAAGAACCATTTGTTTCTCCTCCTAGATTTATCAACCCCACAAGCGTTGAGTTGCAACAACAAATCCTTAGATTTGGTAAAAACAATCTTGGATATTGTCGAAGGTTTTTGGATCCAAAGTGATAATTTCCACCTCAAGAATGTGTCCCCTCATCTCGTCCTATTTGAAAAAAATTCCTTACATGGTATTTTAGACATCGTTGGGGTTTTTACAAGAGGATATGTGAAAGAGGAGCTCATGAGAAATAAGACTACAAATAGTTCCATATGCTTCATCTGTATGATTCAGATACTTGGATTTTTCTATGGGTGATGTGGGTTCAGTCTGTGTGCCCATGGTTGACCTATATAATCCTATTCTTTGAAGATGCAATTCCATCTTGTGCTTCCATGCAAATAAATTGTACGGTGTAAGAATCAATTATTTTGGAAATTCCATTTTCCCGTTGTCTTCAATATTCAGTACCTGCAAAAAGAGTATGGTGTGTATTTTTCCTATCAATTCGTTGGCTCTGATACCATGTAAATGTGGATGAACTTGCACAAATAATATCTAGCTAGCAAAGGACATACACAGTTTGCAGAAGAAATGAGAAAAGACAGAAACGAGAGAGAGAGAGAGAGAGAGAGAATCAAGAATTGTATTAACTAGATGAATGAATGATAATTTACACATGATATTCTATGTATAACTCAACTAGTGTGCATTGGTAGAGAAGCCAATGCACCATAGTGGTGGTTTAGAGTGATMTAAAAACACATCGTAATTTATGGGAGTTAACTGCCACCTATCCTTTCAGTCCTCAGTTAATTGACTGATGACATCAATAATGCACCACTCTGGTGATAATCCTAAGGACAATGTCCATTGGCAATGATGATCCCAATGTTGCATGGTTATGGAACCAATGTGGCATCAATACTCCACTCAATTAATCCAACTAAAGTGTGAACTGAAGAGAATATTCCCCTAGAATGTAGGAAAAATGAATATTCTCCCTAAAATGTAGGAGACTGGATAATGACTAATAAACATAGGGAAAACCTTAGGAAAAATAAATATGAGGTGTGTGTGAAGTATCTCCAACAAAAATTTCTATAGATGTTTCATGAAATTTTGTTTACAATAGCATATTGTTCATAACAGTCCAAGATCATTGATGATTTATTTTAAGAAATTCCTTCTATTCATTTCCTCAATTTTGAACAAGCCCATCTCTTTTTCATATAGTTGTTAGTAAAACTACAAGGGAAAAGAATATATATTTTATAACCTATTATAAATTCTATTCTTCCTTGTATAACAAAGTCAATTCTTCCTATGGTTGTAATGATAGGGTTGCAAAGTCATTTCCAATGCAAGATACTTATGTTGTTCCAAATCCTCAAAAGAATCATGCCAAAACAGAAGAGGAATCTAGTGTACATTCAAGGAAGAATGATCATGTTCATTTGATCACAAAATATAGGAAACTCATGAGAATAGTCTCCAAGTGATAAAAAAAAGAGATGGAAACCTCAAATTTCCTATGTCTGCAACAATCTTTGAATCCTTATATGTTGAGCTTGTCTTAAGCCTCAAGTCTTTATAAATTGGAAACCTGGAAATTCCAACCATTTGGATACTTCTTTAACTTTGTTTCTCAAATAATCTGAATCCCAAATTTGTAGGTGCAAAACCTTGTGTTTATTTATATATCTAACAACCCTTGGTATCCTCTAATACCATGTTTAGATTCCTTTACCCAACACTCAACAATTAGCTCAAAACAAAATCACTTTATCTACTAAAATAACAACTGAGTAATCAACTAAACATGTAGTGGACGCACAAATAAGGAAACCAAAAATATAACACATAGACACCAATATTTTTGGGTAAACTACCCCTTGAAAAATCCTGGAGGGAAAACCAGTCATAATATGCTTTTATTAAGTTCAAATAAGGGCTCCCATAATAGGGAAAATGACCCACTAAGAGAAATACAACTACAGAAAATTTGGCCAAGTATGCTCTGTCGTACGACCCCTAAACAACACAATTTTCAAGGTATATGTGATTCACCTTCAGTTAACCCACATACATACATGACTGTCTCCACTATGAATCGCTTACATGTATGGAAAACCTATACAGACACTTTCATATGACCCACCTAGGACTGCCTCTTTCCTTTGGCTTCTATCCTTTAAAACCCACCTAGGACTGCCTCTATTGTCTCTTCTTCTTGACCTGTATGATCTCTAGATGGAAATCCTTCTCCACCTATCCAAGATCTTGAACCATGGTCCTTTGTGATCCAACCCTCTATGCATCAATAATTAGACAAAATCTATTCACCCAACCTGTGAGATCTCCTCACTTATATGTAAGAAAAATTCCTTCTTTGCTTGTACACTCCTCACACTAGCAAAAGTCCTTCTTTTCTATCCTCAACCTTGGTCTCTCACCAAGGTATTTGTGTCAAATCCCTCAACAAAATTATCTCACAAGTGTATCTCATACAAGTGTCTCACTTTGATCTCTCATCAAAAGTGTCTTCCTCCTTCTCCCTAGCCTTGCTTTTATAATCATGAGTTACAATTTATTTCTAATATTCAAAGTAATCTACGACTGAGATTACTTCTCACACCCAATCGATATTTAGATTGCATGGATTACATGTTAATCACTTTTATCACTTTCCTTAAATAAATCAATCAACTAATAAAAACAATTTTACTTTAATTAATTCATTTTAACTAAAGTAAACTCACACTAGGATTTTGACGAATTCCACATGCTAGACACAAGCCAATGTGGAAGTACATGTCTAATTCTACCACTAACATCAACACTCCCTCTTAGAGAGGAAGGTACTTCTCCACCTTGGATTTGGATCTATCTTTGCTACTAGATCTGCTACCATGCCTACTCTCAATCCACTTGATTGGTTTCTCTCTCTAACATAGAATTTATCCCTGCCATCATGATCTGGCCTATCTCCGAAGACTCACTACCTCTGAACATGCTCATAGAAGCCTCCTACTCCTAATCATCCTATATGTCCATCTTGTACCATGACTCCTGTCTGACAGACTTGGAAGGATGTTCCTTCCAACCTGAACCTGAAGGTTGACTCCCTCTAAGATGCTCAACCTTCGAAGATACCTTCTCCTTGTTCTATGTCACTCTGCTACTAGCCACTGCTTGCATAGGATGGCCCTTTAGCCTATACAAGTTACTCTATCTAACTCCAAATAAAATTGCTTTGTCTCAGCTATATCCTCTGGGATTGATCATCTCCTTTTCATTCTCAAAAAATACGTCAAATCCCTTCTTCTCAATTACTGAAATTGAGATCACACTCCTCTTGAGTTCTAGCACCCATAACACATTCATCACTCTCAATGTGACTCCTGATTCTAAGTGGAATAGTATTGTTCTAGATCCCTTCATTGCATGCTTGGTCCTCATACCAAGTTCCACATGCATCTCTGAGTTAGACTTTGTGAATCTCTCAAACACTTCTCATGCTCATGTCATATGACACGTGGATCCACCATCTGTCAACCATGCACCATCTGATATGGTCCCCAAAGAAGTCTGGGAAACAAGTAAGAACTTTGTCTATTCAAACTTCTTACAAAAATCATCCACTTGATCCTTTTCCATCACATCTACCTATGTTTGTGTTTCGTTCCCCCCCCTTCTTCTTGTGTGGACATTGACCTGCATAATGTCCAAACTTTTGACATGCAAAGCACTTGACTTTGCTCATGTCCTTCTTCTTGTCGACTTGAGAGGTAGACTCTCCATTGGAAATCTTCTTGAACTTTCCCTTCTTTTCTTGGATGGCAAGAGAAAGGTTCTCATCATCATTCTTGTGATGACCTCCATTCAATTCTTCATCTCAAAGTTCCTCCTAAAATAATTCATCCCACATCCTTGAACAATCTGGGAGCTTCTCTCATGCCACGATCCTTTTGATGAAAAATTTCCACTCCTTCCTAAATCCCTTGAGCACCGTCCTCACCATATTTGAATCATCCATTGTCTCCCCAATTGCAACCAGTTCATCTTGAACCTATCGGATCTAAGTGAGATAACTTTTCACTATATTTGATCCTATCATCTTTGTGTCCCTAAGATTCTCTTTCAACACCATTTTTCAATTCTCATTCTTTCTTTGAAATAAACTCTTTAGAGCCTCCCAGATGTCACAGGTTGTTTTCTTCCCTCATTAATGAGGGATCAAGTGATACTTCACTCCATCTAGAATTATGCTTCTGGCTTTCACATCCTTCTGATTATGGATGACCAGTGTTGTTGCATCTGTTGGTGGAGTTATCTAAGTATTAGCAAATTCCCAGATCCCATTCTCCATCAAAACTAACATTATTCTCTCCTTTCAAGGACTTTAGTTGGAAACCCCATCCAACATATCCTCGAATGGCAATCCAATTTCCATCTCCAATATTTGATCTGATAACCCTCTACTAAAACTATCCTTGTACTATCTTGTACGGCCCTATACATGAGTGTCAACACTGTGACCTGTGTATGTATGTGACTATCACCACTGTGACCTGTGTACACCTTTGTACACTCACAAAAACCCTTTTTCTACCTCAGTACTACGTTTTCCCTGAAATTTGTCCTTTGATTTCCATTTCTTGGTTATAGAAATGTCAAGATATTCTTGCAACAACTGAGATATATGCTCTTGATTTCCTCCCTTCAAAGACTAGGCTATGATACAATGTTTATTTATCTCTCTAACAACCCTTGGTATCCTCTTATACCATGTTGATATTCCCATACCCAGCACTCGCCAGTTAGCTCAAAATAAATCACTTTATATATTAAAATCACAGAGTAATCAATTAAACATGCAATGGAAACACAAATAAGGAAACCAAAAATCTCACACATGGACACCGATATTTTTGGGTAAACTACCCTTGGAAAACCCTGGAAGGAAAAACAGTCCTAAGATGCTTTTATTAAGGTCAAATAAAGGCTCTTGTAACAGGTAAAATGGACCACTAAGAGAAATAGAACTACATACAAACTTGGCCAAGTATACTCTATCGTACAACCCTTGAACAACACTCTTTTTGAGGTATACATGATTCGCCTTCAG
The DNA here is from genome assembly GCA_010110895.2 of Picea sitchensis. Lineage (NCBI taxonomy): Eukaryota > Viridiplantae > Streptophyta > Pinopsida > Pinales > Pinaceae > Picea > Picea sitchensis. The sequence goes on along the minus strand of SNQJ01S0000479.1, from coordinate 480,883 downwards.
CTGACCCGCGTACATAATTTCTTGACCATCAGGTTAATTAATTTTTAGATTATTTATTCCTTCGAACATTTGAACGGGAATTTTGAATTTTAGATTATTTTATTCCTTCGAACATTTGAATGAGAATTTTGAATTTTAGATTACTTTATTATTTTTGGGTTGAGACATGAATTTTTGGATTATTATTTTATTAATTTCATATTTTCTCATACAAGATTTATTTATTTACCTTTTCTTGACCTCACTGTAGCCAGCTGGAGGTTCGCCCTAGCAATCATCCATTATCCCTTGGATGGTTATTATTCCAAGGAAGGATATCCCTTAGAAGGATATATTATCCCTTTGAAGAATACCCCTTGGAATAATATCCCTTGGTTATTACCCAAAGGTTCCCCGCCCCTATTGAAGGGAAAGGAAGGGAAGGTTTCTTTATTTTACTTTCTCTCTAAATTTTGGGTCAAAACATTAATGTGATCCCAACACTTTGTACCCCTCCTAGCTCCACATACAAACTATAATAGGAAGTAAAAACAATACAAACCCCTTTCAATCCCTTCCCACAATGCATGTGGGATAAATCATTAGCCTTATAAGATCAACAGTCGAGACTTACCATGAGATGAAATCAATGGTTGTTGAGTGTGCGCTTTCGGGGGCATATCTCGAGTTTTAGGAGGCCAAATTGGGCATGAGATTGCTTGTTGGAAAGTTGAAGGAGTGAAGAATATGTTAGAAGAAGTATTTTTGCTTGATTAAAATAAAAAAATCCCAAAAGGTTTTAGAAAATAAGAGGCACGATTTTGGTTGGATATTTTTCACACATTTTTCCACAGCCCATAACTAGAGTTTCTAAAGACCAAATCGAGTAAACAAAAGGTTTTTGGAAATCTCACGACTTCAATGTTGGAAAGTTGGTTGTCATTGATGTCAACCCTTAGAGATTGATGTCAACCCTTGGATAAGTCCAGAAGCCCTAGAGATGTGGTTGAGATTGATGGTGAGTTAGTTGTCATTGATGGAGTGGTTGATGTCAGCATATGTGTTGGGTGCATTTGATGAAGTCTACATGACTCCTTGGAGGTACAGTTATGGGACCCAAATTTGGTTGAGAAATATGGACACGAGGGACAATGTAAATGTAGGTAAGACACTCATAGATGGATATTCCTTTTCGTGTTATTTCTGGTGATAGGTGGTACGCCACACGGTTCCTCACGGTTAGGGAGATATGGCATTGTGAAGTTAGAATCCCTGAAGAATGGTCAAGAATCCCCTAATTGGTTACATCTCATTATTGAAAGGGTAAAGTGGTTGTGACAGGAAAGTACTAGAATCCCTGATATTAAGGAAAGAGGTTACTATGAAAAAGTATATAAACACCTCAAGGAGTCTCTCATAAGTACACACACTTACATAGAATATATGTCTTGTGATTGTTATGGTCTAGTATTTTGGTTTATTGGTGAATCTAATGGTAAGTCTGAGGCAGCATAGAAAGTGCGAGGAAAGAGCAAAAGTTTCATCGTTGCATTGTGCTATGGTTTATGTGTAACCCTAATTTAGTAGGCCCTTGTGGGTCAACTTGAGGGTGTCACGCGAGGCACCCCCGTAGGTTGCCTAAGTGATGTCATGCAAGGCCTGCGTGTAGGGAGTCTTAGTCCCACGAGGATAAGGAAAATTTGGGGGAAATGTTGGTACCAAGATGTTGAAGGCTATGGAAGAGTTGCAGGTCAAAGTTATAGTACAACAGGTCAGCTACAAGTCACGGGTATACTTATGTTATTATATCTTATGCTTGGTAATGGTATGGTACATGCTTGAGAGGCATGTCTTGTTGATGCACGGTACATCTTGGTGACATTGGTATGGTACATTAAGTAGTAGTACATCTTGGTTGTATTGCTATCTTGGTATCTGGTTTGGTTACATGGTGATGATGTTATGGCACATGCTTGAGGCTCATTCTTGGTATACTCTTGAAGCATTGGCACATGGTGTATGGTTGTCATTGATATTGATACATTGTTGAGGATTACACTTAATATATGACAACATGTGTATGTGATACATCTCTTGGTGATGTTGGTACTTGGTTGAGGTACACCATTGATAGCACTTTCTTGGTATATCCTATGATATATGGTGTATGGAATGATTGAGTGATATGGTATATGGTTGATATACATTGTTGGTACATGGTATGGTACATGTTTTGATCATGTATATTGTTTATGTACATGGTTGATACATATTATGGTACAGGATTGGTACTTGGTATGGTGTTGATGTACATAGTTAATGGTTGAGTCATATGATACAGGTTATGGTGCATGGTGGATGCACGGTTTGTTACAGGTGTTGGTGCATGTTTGATGCACTTTTTGTGGTACATGGTTGATGTTTGATATGGTACAGGTTGATGGTTTGGTAAATGCTTTGGTACATGGTTGAGACACATATATTGTGATGGTATATTGGTGATCTTGGTACATGCTTGTTAGAGGCATGTGTTGGTGATGTTGGACATCTAGTTGAGAGGTGTCCTTGGTATATGACCCATGTGAGAGGATCTGGTTGAGTATCGGTGAAAGTGACAGGTTGGATACAATGACAAGTTGACAGTGACAGGTTGACAATGATAGTGACATGTTGACAGGTTACAATTTGATGTGACAGTGGCAGTGGCAGTGGCACTGATTGTGGTAGTGAAAGTTTGGTATACACTTATATTTCAGTGCGGTGGGACGAGGCAAGGAAAGGGAGTTGTAGTCTCCTTCTGGTTGGTGCAAGAGAACACGGGGATTTGGAGCTTCCTTCAGGTTGGAGCCTAAGAATCAGGGGGTTGTAGCCTCCTTTTGGTTGGAGCCATAGAATTCAGGGAGTTGTAGCTTCCTTCAGGTTGGAGCCTATAAATAGTGGGTTGTATCCTTCTTCTAGTTGCAGCAGGAGAATTGGGAAGTTGGTGCTTCCAATGAATGTATTCTTTCATATATATATATAAGAAATCATTATGTGGTTTTCTCTCGTTTGGGTTTCCATGTAAATTCTGATGTACTGTGTACTTGATGTGATGTTTCTTATGTTATATTCTCATGATATATTGATCATATATTGATGATATATTGATGATGTATTGTCGATTAAGTTGAATTTTATATATTGTGGTTAAAAGTGGTAAAAGTGCTCATAATGATTCACCCCCCCCCCCCACTTCCCTCTCAGTATTCC
>SNQJ01S0000479.1:458412-469622 GCA_010110895.2 Picea sitchensis | reverse complement strand
TTGTGTATCATTAGTGACCCAACCAAGAGGATAGGGTTTCTCGTGAGTAGTAGTGACTAGCTTAAGTTTCTTAACCACTTCTTCAGATATCAGATTTACTTGTGAACCACTATCAAACAAAGTGTCTATCTTTGTGTGATTTGTTATGACTCGAACATGATTTGCACTTCTAGCTTTATCATTATTCCTAGAAGTAGATGTAATATTTGTATTTGCACTAGAACTTTCTTTTGCATCAATGGGAAGTGAGATACCTTTATTCTTACCTTGGATTCCGACAGTTGTAACCTTTGTTTCATCACCTGAGTCGGATCCCAAGTCTTGTATAACTGCTGCAGTAGCTTTTTCTTTGCCTTTGTCTTTGTTTCCTCCGAACTTCTTTGGCCTCAACTCAGGATGAAGCTTCCAGCATCGAGAGACATCATGTCCCTTCTGACAATGAGTACATGTAGGCTTCTCACCATCTTTCTTAACAGTTGCCATCTTCTTTTTCCCTTTGTCTTTACCTTTCGATTTGCCTTCAAACTTAGTTGTCTTCTTCACAAAAGTATCATTAGTATGCTTTCCCCTAGCTTCCATATGTGTATCTTGAACGCATACATCATCTAGGTTGTTGGGATTAAACATCAATAAAGTATGTCTTAAATACGAATGCATACCACCAATGTACTTAAGAAGAGTCTCATTTGTATCTAATGACACGTTCAATGCAATAGCCCTCTTTCTGAATTCATGAGTATAATCTTGAATATTGTGTCCTTTAGCTTGTCTAAATGTTTGCCAACTCATGGTTAATTGTTGTATATGACCTAAAGGATAGAACTGCTTTCTCAAAACTTCAATGAAATCAATCCAAACTGAAATGACTTTACCATTCTTTTGAAGATCATGTTGAACTTTGATCTCCCACCAAGTAAGAGCCATTCCACTCATCCTCAGAGTAGCCAATTGGATTCTGGAAGGGTCATCATTGATGCCCTGCACCCTGCAATAGACTTCAAGCTGCTTAATCCAATTATCTAGTTTCTCAGCATCTAAGTCTCCATTATAGATAGGTAATTCGAATTTCACATCTAGTTTGAAATATGGCATATTAGCATTATTCAAATGAGAGGAGGAAGAGGATTTATTAGTATCAGTATGATCATCATCACCTATGCCTTTACCCTTCTCTTCGCTCTTTACTTCTGCATCTTTAGATGAAGTTTCATCTTCCTTCTTCTTCTTTTCTGCACGTTCTTCGAAAAGCATTTCCACCATAGTTTTCATGTTGATAAAGGCCTCTAGAAACTCTATTTCAGTGAGAACAGATTTCTCCCGTTCCTCATGTCCTTCTTCCCCTCGTGTAGAAGACATGGTTTTTGGGATTGTTTTTCTGGCACCAGTCTCAGGGTCGCCTTCAACTAATTCTCCTTCACCAAGCTGAGATTTTGACCTGGTAAGCATTCACAGTCTTGCACTACAGTAAACCAAGCTCTGATACCATTAATTTGATCTGTAAGATCTAATTGTTTAGTGCATTAAAAAGTATTATGAATGCTCAGCATGTAATTTAGTCTTTTAACATGTAAATGGAATACTGAAAACTGTAATGTAACGCTGTAACAGTAAGGAAATAACAGAGATACAAAAAACACAGAACAGAGAATGAAAAAAACACAGCAGAGAGAGTCTCAAAACACTGAAATTGTTAACGGAGTTCACCCCCTTCACTGGGCTACGTCTCCGGGTCCCTCTCCAATGGGTACCGATCCAATAAATATTCAAAAACTGGTACACAATGGTTACAATAACATCTTCAGCAGACTCTGAGCAGCTATGAGACAATAGTATTGTGCAGAATACTAAAAACTACAAATTCTGGCAAGTTTACAAAGGTTTTCAACAATAAGAAAACCACAGCAGAACGTAGATGATTCTACAAGCAACAGTGCTTCACCAAAATGTCTCCACAGCTGTTAAACTTCTCTCCTCTGCGTACTGGCTGAACAATGGCTATATAGCACAGCTCCATCTCGATTATGTTCCTCGTGCATTAGTTCCAACTGCGAAATGCTCGTCCAGCAACAGAAAGATACTTGAACGTGGCTGAAACTCCTCGAAATGTGGCCAGAATCCCGTGTATTAAAGCGTGCAGTGGGAGGATAAGTAACGGTTCGACTCATCTGCTCTATGTTTTCATGGATCTATGCCACAGAATGGATATTATCCCTGGGCTATTCCAACAAATCGCATTAAACTGTGCACAAAACGTTAACCACCAGCTTGACCGCGCACCAAACCACCAAATGTTTGACTGTGCACCATTTCTTAACCGCCAACGGTTGATTTTGCAACATTGTGTGGGCTTGGCTCATAGGTTAAACGATATCCATCGACCTGTGCACAAAGCGTGTTTCCCATTGCCATGAAACCACCCTTCAAAACAGTATAAACCGTGCACAAACGGATATTGCATAGTTTAAACCTTTTTAAAAAACACATTGCAACATTCCCATATATCATATGTATGATATATTAACATAGAATAATGCACCATGTGTGGCAAGCAATATAAAAAGGCTTAGTATCGTAAATATCTTAGCATGTGAAGAGCGAAGTATACCCATAACCATTGTACCATTGGATCATATAACTTGAGGATGCAAAATCCATTCGGATCAGTATGGAAGACAGCTTTCAAATCTAAAGAAGGTCTCTTTGAATGGTTTGTCATGCCCTTTGGCTTAAAAAATGCACCAGCAACTTTCATGAGGTTGATTGATGATGTATTGAGACCCTTCACCAACTCTTTTGTGGTGGTATATTTCAATGACATCCTCATCTTTAGAAGCACTTGGGAGGAGCACATGCGGCATATTCAGCAGGTTTTGAGCACTCTGCGGCATCACAAGCTATATGCCAACTTGGAGAAATGCTCCTTTGGCATGAACAGGATTCAATACTTGGGCTACATTGTTGATGAGCATGGGGTACATGTTGATCTAGCTAAGATCCAAGTCATTCGTGACTGGTCAGCCCCAACCACCCTAACCAAGCTTTGGATCTTCTTGGGACTGGCCAACTTCTACCAATGGTTCATGTTGGGATTCTCCCATATTACATGGACCCTCAGCCAAGTGACCAAGAGCGATGGCAAGGAAAATTTTGTGTGGGGGAAGGAACAATGATGCAGGAGCATCGTCAGCAAGTACATGTGGTAGGAAAACTCAGCGCCTGAGATCCAATCTGGAGTCTCGAACGCTAGCCAGTACTACAAATATTTTGAAGCGATAGAAAACAAAATACGAAAGATCACACGTGTGGAGACAAAATGAGAACCCATGACTTGGGAGCTTAATCCTAGTCTCAATGTAACCGCAATTAAATAGCAGTTAGTTTGTTTCTTTCGTATAAAGAGAGATTTTGTACGCCCAAAAGAGGGGTTACGAGAATTATGAGCAAGTAGGAATTTGTGAACAGTAGTTGTTGCTTAGATTTTAGCTATAACCATTTTCTTTATTTTGAATAAGATAACAGAGGAAAATTGATCCAATGTATGGTGTGAATATTGTTTACAATTTCCCTGTTGTTGTCAGTAATCTTTTCAAGAATGAATGAATCTTGTTATGAGTGCATGTAGCTTTGAAATGCTTCTATAAATCTTGAAAATCGATTTTCTTCGTGAGCCAGTGCAATGTGAGCACATAGTCTGCAAAGAGTGCATTGACAGGGTCTGTTTCAACTCGTAAAGCTCAGAAGAAATAGAGTAAGACTTTCTTTGCAGGAAGTGTAAAGCGACTGCCGCAAGGAGTGCACATTCTTCACAAGAACTCGAATCTTCTGTAAAGATCTGTTGCAAAGAGTGCACAGACCTGGAATTTGACAAAGGGTCAAAGAGACTCCATAAAGAATTCAAAGGATGAGAGTGAAATAACGCCAGGAAGGTGAGAAAGGATTCTTTTCAAGAATCTTTGGATCTAAGTTTGACGAATTTCCCAGAAAAGCAAGAAGTGCTTGGGAGATCGAAATCTTTGGAGAGATCAAGCTCGGGAGGGGTAGCACTTTCCAAGAAGCATGAACGAGATCCAAGAAATGGACTTGCGGGAAGGATAAAGGTCAAAGTCTTTAAACCCTTTCAAAAATCTTCTAAGTCTGAAAAAAGATTTAGCTCAGAGGGAAGATTTGGACCATCCGATTAGCGTCCAGACAACGAGGAGCAAGTAAAGAGAAGGAAATATCTCGACCGTTTGATCTGAGCACAAACGGATCGTAGCCGTCTGATCGAGGTAAAGTGCACTAACATTAAAGCTTTGAACAGACACAAGAAGAACAAGGTCACGAAATTCTGAAATCATCGGAACCGTCCATCAAGACAGGACACGTGGCAGGAGATCATCATTTTGTTGAATCGCAGGGTGGAAAGGTCAAAGAACAGAGTTGTGAGAATTCGTGAAACTCGAAATCATGAAAAGATCACAGTCGTTGATCGTTTTGAAATCATCGAGATCGTACATCATCAAGGAGGACACGTGGCGGGAGCTCAGCATTTCGCTGACTCATGACTCAAAGAAGTCAAATGTCGAATTACAAGAACTCATGAATCGCAAAATCACGAAAAGATCACAGTCGTTGATCGAAGGAGGGATTTGAACCGTAGATCTGGTTTTTTCATGACTTCACAACTCGGGAAATCGGAGGTAAGATTTCTGGGAACTCGCAAAACCTGAAACCGCAAAGATTTGATATGAGTCGTTGGTTCGAGAAGAGATCTGGACCGTTGAGCGTCTAGGGAGATGACTCGTGAAGTGTGAACTCGTGAGACGCAAAATCCTGAAATGCTCAAGAGATTGGCCCATGGTCACAGTGAAGGGTCACATCGGTGAAGGAGAATAGAGGGGCTAGCATGCGCTAGGCTCCTGTCGGGATTTTGGAAGTTGGGAGAGTCGGAGTGACTCGCATGAAAAGGCCCGATATGTGAAGTCGCGACATGCCTTTCGATTAGGTGACTGGTCATAGCCTTAGTGACATAAAGGGAGGGATTAACTAGGAGAGTTAGCATCTAAATACGTTGAAGCTTAAAGGCGTTAAGAATAAAGTTACGGGTTCCATATAACCTGTGCTTTTAAGGGAAAGAGGGATTGTTAAGTGGAACTGAGCTTCTTGAGGGGTCGAAGAGTCAGACAGACTCAGTTCCTTGATCGATCCTAGACCGGGAGGTCGTGTAGCCCTTGGGATATAAGGGGGGGGTTGCATGAAACAACAACGAGCATTTGATGATCTGAAGCATCTCTTGTGCTCAGCTCCAGTACTCTCCTTGCCCGATCTGCAACAACTGTTTGAGATTAAGACTGATGCATCTAACTATGTTGTAGGCACAATTCTCACTCAACACGATCATCTAGTGGAATACCATAGTGAGACACTCTTAGATACTTTCCAGAAATACCCCATCTATGACAAGGAAATGTATTCCATTGTACAAGCCTGTCTTCAATGGAAATGTTACATTCTAGGAAAGGAGACGATCATCCACACTGATCACAAGCCTTTGCAGTTCATACAAACAAAGGGGAGGTTCCAGAACGACTGTTATCCGAAGTGGTCCACCTACCTACGGAAGTTCCATCTCAACATCAAGTATAAGACAGGGAGCACAAATCGTGTCCCTGACTTCCTCAATCAACCTCTCGTGGCTACACTCACCACTATGCTACATTCCTATGGATGTGAGGCATCTGAGTGGCCCCAACTTTATCAGCAAGATACGGACTTCACCACAACCTATCATATATTGGGTACATGCACGAATGTCACTGATTTTCACATTCAGAATGAACTTTTATGCCATTTGGGCCATCTCTATGTACCTACAAGCGAGCATGCAAAGATTATTGTGGAATCCCACTACATTCATATGGCGGGACATTTTGGCATGGAGAAAACTGTGGTTGTTCTACAGAAACATTTTTATTGGCCAAAATTTTAACAGGAGGTCAGCAATTATATCATATATTACACTTCGTGTGCCATTGCCAAGCCATGCATCAAGAAGCAAGGCTTATACACCCCTCTTCCTACCCCAAAGAATCCTTGGGATTCTGTCTCGATGGATTACATGTCTGGCCTTCCATCCACCAAGCAAGGCAATAATTGTGTATTTGTGGTCATTGATCAATTTTCGAAGATGACCATCCTCACAGCCTGCAATAAAAACATCTAAGCGGTAGATACTCCCAAGCTCTTCTTTGAACAAGTGTGGGTCCATTTTGGGATACCATAGACCATCATCTCCAATTGAGACAACAGTTTCCTCAGCACATTTTGGTCGAGTCTTTGGTCACTATTGGACACCAAGCTCACTGAATCCACTATTTTCCACCCCCAAACAGATGGCCAAATAGAGGTCATAAATCGGATGATTGTGCACATCATGTGCATGTAAAAATTTAAGCATTTGTGTACATGGGATGAGATTCTCCCCTATGTTCAACACGGTTACAACAGGGCTCTCCATAGCTCCATCATCCATAGCCATTTAAGGTGGGGTTGAGATTCCAACCCTTAGGTCCCTTTGATGTTGCACTACCTCTTGTAACCACACAAACATACTCTTCCCATGTTTATTCTGAGATCGACAAAGCCACCAAATTCATTGAGCGGATTCAGCACATCCACCAACAGGTCCATGAGATTTTGCAAAAATCCAATGCTAAGTACAAGAAACACCATGATCAACATAGGGTACCGCACCAGTTTCAGGTTGGAGACAAGGTCTGGTTACATTTGTAGAAAGAGCATCTTACAGGGGCCCATCAGAAGATCCTCCCACTTCTCTATGGGCCTTACACTATCACCAAGGTTGTGGGTAGAAATTTTTTTGTGATCAACACTCCACCCTTCCTTGGCTTGCACCCAGTGTTCAATGTGGACCTCCTTCAGCCATATTTTTCACCATTATTGGACACCTCAGATATCACAGAACGGCTACAACAAGCAGAGCTCAACCCTGACTGCATGGAACAGGCATCCACTTTTCAAATAGTGGACACACAGGTCAAGGGCACTCGCCAGCAGAGGATCTATCTTTATTGAGTTGTCAAGTTAGAGCATCTCCTCCACCAAGGAAAGTGGCTCACCTGGGGCCAAATTTAGCAGAAGTTTCCTCACCTTATGGGGGAACTCAATGCAATGGAGACCATTTATTCCTAAGGGGGGAGGACTGATCTAGGTGGATATTGGTGGCCACCCACCTATTCCAACTGGCTCCTCTTTATAGTTTTTAGTTCATCACGTTCTTCTGTACTTCTTTGTAATTGTGATTTCTACACTTTTGGGGTTGTCTGAAGCCCTACACATCTTCCAGGTAGATACTAGTGGCCTCCCACCTAATCCAACTGGCTTATTTTTTATGTTTTCATGTCAGCACATCTTTTTGTAATTCCAGAATTGTTTTGGGGCCCTAAACAATGGTTTTTTGGCTCGCCACAATCAAACTGTAGACCTTTCCAATGAGTTGTCACGCACCTAAAACAGAGGTCGTATGAAAAATTTATGACCCTAGTAAGTTGAGGTACCAACTTACCCATAGGCGCCCACATAAATTTTGGTGTTTTCATCTCCTAGCGTTAGGTTTTTGGATGTCTAGGGTTTGGGCATTCACAAGTAATGTTAAAAAGGCCTCTACAGCCTCATTGTAATCATTCTGCTCAGAAGGATGTGCATACCAGTGTTACCCATGATTTTGGTCATCTAGATGGTGTATTAACAATGGTGTACTCAAGCTCCCAACAAGAACTTTCTCCTGAAAAGTGGCATTTATCTCCTTCCAGAAAACATATTTTCAAAGAGAGTTCACAGGTTGCTTATAGCCTAGGGTGTGAGAATGACCCATTCTCGCAGGCCACCTCCAGCTAGGGTGCGAACTTCTCACACTGTGCTCTATACCTAGGGTGTGAACTTGTTCTCAAGCTTGGAAAAAGGAAGAAGTCTCGAGGGTTCTAGAAGGGAATCTTCTAGAAAATGGGTTGGCATTCGAATGGTTATCATTTTACTGGTTTCCCTAATTTGGTGGGATCACTCTCATCCATGTAACCATCTCATCATCTCCTATATATTGATAGGATTCTCATGGAAAAGGTTAAGCAAGATTAATTGAAGAATTGGTGAAGGAATTGTGTGAAGAGCCCTGCTTGAACAGAAGCTTGGAGACTCTAGTAGGTCTATCAAGAGCAATTGGATCTTCTTCATGCAAGGACCGAGCAAGTGTGTGTTGGAACCAAGAGTCACCGAAAGGAAGCTTGCGACATCAAGGCGATCAGGTTGTATCTTCTACTTTCGATTAATATGATACAGCGACATGTCCCTTTCCCATAAAGTCATTCTTACTTTATTGTGTAATTCCTTGATCATATGCATAAGTTGAGGATTAAACACATTTTGCTATCTTCACTTTGGTTGGTTTCTATTGTCTTGGTCTTGACCTCACGAGAGCACCGGAGCGAAGTGGGAGCAACAGAGACCCTAGGAAGCGATACAAAGGTATGTTACTTGTTCCTCCTTAATAGCTAATTCAATGGTCATAACTTAGGGAAAGAGTCATGTCTTGTCCTGTTTTGTTCTATATCCAAGTGGATCTAGGGAGATCTATTAGTGTCTGCACCTACCGATTAGTCCGATAACAACCAGCCACATCTCTTCTCAGAGATAGCTACCACCATTTGAGCAAGTGTTTCAGTTATGCAATTTTAAATTTTTAGCCTATTTCATTTATTCAATAGAAGATATTGTTCACTGGATATCTGTGGTGTCTTCATATCTCTGTGCTTATTGTATTCAGTCTATTAATCAGTTTGTTCCACTCCTAAATCTGAATCATTGATGTCAACCCTTGGATAAGTATAGAAGATAATGAGATGTGGTTGATATTTATGGTGACTTTGTTTTCATTGATGGAGTGGTTAATGTCATAATATGTGTTGGGTGAATTTGATGAAGTCTGCATGACTCCCAGAAGGTGTCATTATGAAACCCGAAGTTGGTTGATGAATATGGACATGAAAGATAGTGTAAATGCAGGTAAGACACTCATAGATGGATAGTCCTTGTCATGCCATTTCTGGTGATAGGTGGTATGCCACATGGTTCCTCACAGTTATGGAGATATGGCCTTGTGAAGTTAGAAGCCCCGAAGAATGGTCAAGAAGCCCCTAATTGGTTACAAATCATTATTGAAAGGGTAAAGTGGTTGTGACAAGAAAGTACTAGAATCCCTAAGATTAAGGAAAGAGTTTACTATGAAAAATTATATAAACACCTCAAGAAGTCTCTCATAAGTACACACACACTTACATTGAATATATATCTTGTGATTGTTATGGTCTAGTATTTTGGTCTATTGGTGAATCTGAAGGTAAGTCTGAGGCAACAGAGAAAGTGTGAGGGAAGAGCGAAATTTTTAGAGCTGCAGAGTGCTAGGTTTTTTGTGTAACCCTAATTTAGTAGGCCCTCCCGGGTCAGATTGAGGGTGTCACGTGAGGCACCTCCGCGGGTTTCCTAAGTGGCATGACAGGGAGTGTTAGTCCCACGAAGCTAAGGAAAATTTGGGGGAAATATTGGTACCATATTGCTGAAGGTTGTGGAAGAGTTACATGTGAGTGTTATAGTACAACAAGTCAGCTACAAGTCACAGGTATGCTTATGTGATTATATCTTATGCTTGGTGATGGTATGGTACATGCTTGAGAGGCATGTCTTGTTAATGCATGGTACATCTTGGTGATATTGGTATGGTACATTGAGTAGTACATCTTGGTTGTATTGGTATCTTGGTATCTGGTTTGGTTACATGGTGATGATGTTATGGCACATGCTTGAGGCTCATTCTTGGTATAATCTTGAAGCATTGGCACATGGTGTATGGTTTTCATTGATATTGATACACTGTTGAGGATTACACTTGGTATATGATAGCCCATGTATGTGATACATCTCTTGGTGATGTTTTTACTTGGTTGGCATACACCATTGATAACGCTTGCTTGGTATATCCTATGATATATGGTGTATTGCATGATTAAGTGATATGGTATATCGTTGAGATACATTATTGGTACATGGTATGGTATAGGTGTTGATGTACATTATTGATGTACATGGTTGATACATGTTATGGTACAAGATTGGTACTTGGTATGGTTTTGATGTAGATAGTTGATGGTTGAGGCATATGATATAGGTTATGGTGCATGTTGGATGCACTATTTGGTATAGGTGTTGGTGCATGGTTGATGCCCTTGTTGTGGTACAGGTTGTGGTACACCGTTGATGTTTTGCATGGTACAGGTTGATGGTTTGGTACATGCTTTGGTACATGGTTGAGACACATATCTTGTGATGGTATGTTGGTGATAATGGTACATGCTTGTTAGAGGCATGTGTTGGCGATGTTGGACATCTAGTTGAGAGGTTTCCTTGGTATATGACCCATGTGAGAGGATCTGGTTGAGTATCGGTGAAAGTGACAGGTTGGATACAATGACAAGTTGACAGTGACGGGTTGACAAGTTACAAGTTGATGCGACAATGGCAATGATTATGGTAGTGACAGTTTGGTCTACACTTATATTTCACGGCAGCGGGATGGGGCAAGGAAAGGGATTTGTAGCCTCCTTCCGATTGGTGTCGGAGAACACGGGGATTTGGAGCTTCCTTCAGGTTGGAGCCTCAGAATCAGGGGGTTGTAGCCTTCTTTTGGTTGGATCCATAGAATTCATGGATTTGTAGCTTCCTTCATGTTGGAGCCTTTAAATAGGGGGACGTAACCTCCTTATATACTGTTGATTAATTTGAAGTTTATATATTGTGGTTAAAAGTGGTAAAAGTGCTCATACTGATTCATCACCCCTTCTCAGTATTCCAACATTCAAGAATAATATAGAGTAGTTTATCTTGCCTAACTTATATTACAAAATGCTCGAATTTCAATTAATTTATATAGCTATTAATGTCTAGTATTTTACTTGAATATAACCGAAGTTTAATTGTTGTCCTTGGTTGACTGTATTCACTTTAACATGAAAAAGAGGAGATGAATAGTCCAAATGAAGAAAAGGACATAGGTAAAATGAAGAGTCCAAAAGAGGAACATATATAACTGCGTGAGATAGAGAAGAGATGAAGAATCTAGAAGAGGAACAATTCCAAGGGATAGTGATGAAAAAAGGTTATAA
>SNQJ01S0000479.1:437642-458362 GCA_010110895.2 Picea sitchensis | reverse complement strand
GCTTGATAACCCAAAATTGGGTCTTGTATAAATATTTATGAGGCTTGAGAATGGAGTTGAAAGCCCTTGTATTTTTCTTGAACTTCTATTGGATGAACTATTTCTAAAGATTGAATATAGGAAGAAGTTAGTTCATGGTCTATTCTTGCAATTGTGCACGATTGGTAATTGTTTTCTGCAGATATTATCAATTTGTCACTTTTGTAAATTGTCTCTATAGGAAATTATTATTAATGGATTATGAACTCAATTGTAGGGACATATTCGTTGTCATCTATATGTGTATGTGTATGTTAGTGTGGTTTCTTATTGAAAAATATGAACTATTTCTATTTCCATAAGTAGAATCATATGATTTCAATTAATATTTATTACTATTAGAATAGGATTGCATTTAGGATTTAGTCTAATTTAAATGAGTAAGCCTCTCTTCGGAGAGGAATCCATTTAGTTAGTTTCAACCAGGACCACATACTAGTGAAGACTTCCATACCAAATGAGAGCAGGTCTGATTGGGACCCTTCATCAAGAAATTCTCCCTCATGCTGGCATGGGGCATTATTTTCCATGTCAACAAAATCACATCCTTAAAAACTAGTACCATTACAACAAAAATCGTAAAATCAACCCCTAAATAAAAATTAGTGTTGTCACTAGTGCACCCCTTTTTTGGCTCAAAATTACAACATCTTTGAAAGTATAACCTAAAACACTACTATTGTAGCAAACAAAACCATGAAATAATTCTTAAAATGTCCACTCCTTTAGGGTTGATTTAGAGAGAAAAAAAAAGAGATAAAATAACATAAACCCCCAATTTTCTCTTGATCCTCTCTCACCTAAATTTAAAAAAATTAAAAATTAAGAAAACAAAAAACAAAGAAAAGTTCAAAAATTAAAATTTGAAAAAAAATAGAAAAATGAAAAAAATAATAACCATCTCCCCCCTCACTTTTAAAAATTAAAACAAAAACAAAAAAAACATGAAAAAACATTAGAAACCCCCCTCACTCCACCCTAAAAAAAAGAAAAATGAAAAAATAAAATGAACAATTTAAGCCCCCAAACGAGAAAGGCAAAAAAAAAAAATGAAAAAAAAACAAAAACCAATGAAAAAAGAAAATAAAAAATAATGAGAGATGAGAGGGAGGGTGTTGAGGGTATGTGTGGGGTGGGGGTGATTCCATTCACTAGCACATATGGGATCAATATTTGACGAAATATTGCGCAAATAAGGATAAAATTGATCGTACCGCCGCAAATTACTACATAGTTATTAAAATTTTGATCATTTTTTATGGGCTCCCCAACGTTCGTCGTAAGTACGATGTTGTTCTAGCTATGTCAGTATTATAACAAAATTTCGTCGAACATCTGATGCACGTCAAATACATGCATGAAAAGGACAAATACATATTTGAAAGAATTTAACGGTCATTGACTCGGTCAACTTTGACATGGTCAATGTTCGTTAAAAGTCCAATGATGGTGAGAGATTTCGAGAATTTTGTTATAGGTCCGAAATTTTTAAAATGTTTTCTAGTTATTGTTTGATGCATGAAATAACCTTTTTTCCATCAACTACCACATCTAATTCTTGAACTACATAGCTCATATTTTGTACTTTGAAGGTTAGAAATTTTAATGTTTATTTTTCTCCTTTTAAATACCCACATTGGATCCCTAACCCTTAGACCCTCTTTTCTTTTGGGACACAAATTGTTGTCTACATAATAGGTATGAACGTGTCTACTTAATTTGATTTAATGACTATACAATTTGTCTTGGCCTAGTTCTCTTTTATTGTTTGATTTCCGTACTTTCTTATAGTGAAGCTTATGTGGTAAAATTATATCGTTTTGATCTCTTGAGTAATTGTTAACTACTCTTGTAAACATTTAATAAATCTACAATGACGATGGATTAATTAATTTAGTACATATGGGGTCAATATTCGATGACATTTTTACCATAAGAATATATTTTATATTGTACTTATATTGCTTTAGTGGATTTTGTTGTAATAGGAAATTACAATGCCATATAATAACATTACTCCATAACAAGAAATGACGCTTGCTAGGTTAAGGGTGGAATTGGAAGCAAAGGGTGATGGGAAATGTTACTTCACTTGAGTTCAATGCAACGGCTTTAGTAGAAGAATACTTTTAAGAAAAATAAGCGAAAAAAAATTGTAGGGAGTATGGGCACGTTGAATGGGGGTATGAATATTGTCCCATAGTAAGTTATTCATTATATGTATTTGTATTGAGTGCATTTATAAAAATTTCTTCCGTTTTAATATTTTTTATATACACTAATTTTATTGATTGTTTGTAATTATAAAGACAAATCCTCCTAGTTGTGTGACACCGGATAATGTGCTTAGTAGTAGTAGAAATATTATTGTACAAGCTGAGGAAGATGGTATGGATATTGAATATCAAGTTAATCCTATAAAATAATATGACACAAATTATACAATTGAGGATGGTGGGACAAATAGATTGATCCAGGACATATTTTCTCCTATCGACAAGGAAAACTTTGATGATAATCATTATGTACTTATGCTTGAGAAGGCACACCAACCCCTTTATGAAGGCTCAAGAACAAATATTCTATGTGCTATAATGTTGTTGGTGAACTTGAAGGTATTGAATGGTTTGCCAAACACTTGTCACACACATATCCTAAGGTACGTAATATAATTCGTCACATATACGTAAAGGTCAACTTTTTTCTCTATTTTTAGTGTCAATTAATGTGTGGATTAAGGATGTAGTATTTATGATTACTATTATTTACAATAAATAGTTATTTTTTATGATGTAGATTGTTCTAGGTGAAGTTTTCTTACCACCATCAAATAATTTACCTTGCACATACCGAGAGTTATCTCCCATTATGAAAGATATTGGAATGGAGTATCAGGCTATTGATGAATTTCCTAACGATCGTATTATATAGTATGGACAATATGCATCAGAAACAAAATGCATACAATGTCAAATTAGTAGATATTGGATCGTTCAAGTAACAAAAAAAGTTCCTCACGAGGTTCTTCAGCATATTCCCATGATTCCACATTTACAATGACTATTCAGGTTTCAAAGCATAACACAGTTTATGGATTACCATGCGAATCACAAAAGTGAAGATGGTGTTATTCAAATTACTATAGATAGTTCTACATTTAGGAACATCGAACAAACATGGCCTAGTTTTAAGCAAGAACCTCATAATGTTAGGATTTCATTTTCACATGACGGTATCAATCCATTTGATGAGCTCAAGTCTATTTACTTAGTGTGGCCTATTTTTTTTTATAAACAATAACCTTCCTCCTTGGATGTCAATAAAGAGGGAGCACAAAATGTTGGAAATGATTGTTCCAGGTATTTGCATACAATGTTTTTTTGAATGTAGCATTTTGTTTGTCTTATTCATTGCATAATTTCTTTAATATATACAAGGTAGTAATTAGGTGTATTTTCAACCAATTAGGTAAGTACCAAGTGAAATATATGAATGTATATAATGAGCATGTTTTCAATGAGCTAGTAAAGTTGTGGGACGGAATCACTATGTAATACATCTCTAGACCAATAAGGAAAAATCAATTTCAATTATGTGCAATGCTTACATGAACAATTCATGATTCCCTAGGGATAACAAATTGTTTTTGTATGTAACATACTACTGCACTTTAATAGTATATAATTTTATGAAAATATAATGCATGTTTCTTACACAATTCCTTTTTTTATAACTAATATTGGCATTAATCCATATCTTGCAGGTCTTCAAACAAAGGATAAATTTGGATGTCTAGTTTGTGGTCCTAGGATGAAATCTTGACATTCAAGAAGTTTAGGAAAGGAGGTGTTTGATGAGCATAGACACTTCCTCCCTAAGAACCATAGGTATCAAACTACCAAAAAACATATTTTCAATGGGAGAGAAAAGATTGCAATAAAACCATGAAGAATGACACCTCACCTGTGGAAGTTGGAATAAAATAGAAATCATCAAGGTAAGAAATTTGACTAGTATGTATCATACACAATGTTTTGCAATTTTTAATTGTATTAAATTATGTTTATTGTATCTAACAATTATTGTTGTAATTTCACTTATGTTTCATAAAGGTCCTCAAGGCATTGATGGGCTTCCATGAGAAATGAAAATTTACCCCATACAATTTAGTAGGTTGCCATACTATGAGCACCTACAAATAGCTCATTTATTGGATACAATGGATATTGGGAATGATGTAACAAAAACATTGTGGATAATCTTAGATGGAAGGAGTGACAAAGAAAAAATTGTCAAAATTTATAGTGATATTCAGGAAGCCAATCATGTAATGAAAAAATTGATTGATTCAAATAGTAATGGACACCGAAATGGTATTCTATGGTTATTTATAGAGGAGGAAATCAATGTTGTAAAAGAGGTCAATTGTAAAACTAAATTTCCCACTAGATTTTCTTCAAACATAAAGAATATCTTAATGAATAAAGGTAAATTTGGCGGGGGGGGAACTCCTAACTGACAAACCTTTATTAAGGTAATTATTTTGGTAGATTTCTATATTGGTAATACTTATTTTTAGTATTTTTTTTCTTTTAAAAAAACAATGATTCATTTTTTGTTACAGTATGGTTTACCTCTATCTCTACCTGACATCTTTGACAACAACATAAAACAAGTTATATATGATCTTAGTAAATACATGAGGTAAATAATGATTTATATGAAAAATGTTTGTTGAGGAACTTGTTGACATGTGTTTTACTTGCAATATATATACTTTTTTGTTGAAACGTATGATTTTCTTGTATCATGTGTAGGTGGTTGTCATCTAAAGAAATCCATAAAGAAGATATAAAATATTGGAGGAGAGAACTTCCTCAACTATGTGTGAAATGAAAAAGTATCTACGTCTACCATTTTTCAATTCATAAGAACACTACCTCATACACCAAGTTGAGGAGATTGAAATGTGTGGACCTGTACACACAAGGTCAATGTGGATGGTGGAGAGGCACTTGAAGTCATTGAAAGTTTTAGTTAGACAAAGAGAACATCCTGAGGGTTCCATGGTGGAGGGATATATGATATATCAATCCTTGGTGTATATTAGTTAGTATCTTCCTAAATTAGTAGCAAATATGAAGGTGCCTCCCAATTGGGATGTCAACTCCATCAACAAATTTCAAGGGGAGGTCATTTTCGAGAAAGGTGAATGAGGAAAGTGAAAGGTAATTAGAAAATAGATATCTATAACACTTTACATTATTAATTTTTATCTATATTGTACTTATTAAATTTTATTTTTCCATCAATTATTAATCTCTATCCATATTAATTTTTATTATTTTTTCATACAGTTGGTCGAGAGTGGGATGCACCACATCTATACATTGCAAACAATATTTATTGGATGGAGGTATGGATAGATCAATGTATACAATGTAATGGTAGGTTATCATGGGAAGGGGTGGCTACATTGCTTAAAGAATCTCAGCATAATCAAGATACCAATATTACAAAAATATTCACCCACGTCATGCTTCAATTGTTTTCTATTATATTAATCTATGTGGTGTGTTTTATTTTATAAATTTTGACTAAGTCCAAATATGTTTATTAATTGACAATGCATTTTTTATATGTTGGGAATATATGAGCCAAGAGGAAGGTCTGTAAAGTATAACGTAGAAGAAAAAGATGATGTAGAGGAGCATGAGGTAGATGTACTATTAGATGAAGAAGTCGGAGAAGTTGAGTCAAATGTAAATGGCAATGTTGTCGATGATGATATTCACAATGATATTATTGAAAATGGCATTGATTATTATCTTTATATGGCCAATCCTTTCAATGTTGATTCTGAACTGGATGATATATATGTGAAGTTGGATGAAGAAGAAGATCAATGATATTGTAGAAATGTTGAAATGTAAGCTATAGGTTGATTCAATATTGTTAAGAATATTTTGTAAGAATTTTGAGTTTGGTAATGAATTTCTTATGCATCTAGTATTTCACTACCAAATAAGTGGGAAAGAGTTACAATAGTGATGTACGTGATGGATAAATCACATATATATTCAAGAGACTTCTACCAATATTATATGGCAAGAAGGATTTTGGAAAATAATTTAGATGAGCACTATTATTCACATTCTAGGTCATCTATAAATTCAATATTTAGTTTTAGGACTCTAGCATGATTCACTTCAACCTTGGAGTGCATATGTACTTAGGCTTCAATACACATGTGACTATGGTATGAGATGAAAAATAATTCAATGCCTTAACTAATAGAAGAAATGATACAAAAAAAACTTACACAATGAGAAATGATTTAGAGAAATTAGTTGCATTGATTTAAGTGATGATACAATAAAAAATGGTTTATCATAATCGAGTAGTTGTATTCATTTTAACAATGATATCATAAAACAATAGGGTGCATTGATTTCGGTGATAATGATATAACATGAAACAATAAGGAGCATTGATTTTAGTGATAATGATATAAAATAAAACAATAGGGCGTTGACATGTTTACAGGAAAAGAAACAAGGAAGCGGACAGGAGGTCGAAAGAAGGGACAAATTTGGCTTTGGGCCAATGGAAAGTAACTAAGTTGGTAAATGATCACATTCAGGAATACCTACATCAACCTTTAATGTGAACACAATAGATAGCATATTCTCTATGTAAGAAGCTCCTTTGATGAAGCATATTTTGTATAGTCCAAATGGACTCTATATCTCAACAGTCCTTTATAGGAAGGATAATTATGCGCTACATCAGTAGAAAATATATAGAACAACAATTGATCAGGAATAAACTCTGAAAGTGTATCTACATAATGTAATTTTGCTCACATCAGATGAAATAAAATTACGTTTTTTTCCTTGACAAAAAAAACAATAGGGTGCATTGATTTCAATGATAATACTATGAAAAATGATTCACTACATTAATTAATTGAATAAATGATACGAATGAAATTAATCACCTATATTGACTTTATTTGTGAGATACAACAAATTATCAAGTGGAATGAATTTAGCAATAACATAGTGAAAACAAATTTCAAAACAGATTTTATAAGTTGAAGTCATGTATTTTGTTTGGTTATGTGTAATTTATCTATTAGTATTTGCACATTAAAAAAATTATAATATTAAGATATATAAAATGTGAAAAATGTGTTCAACGTGGACGTGTCCCTCCTAAAAGAGTAATATAATATTGAGTAAATAAAAAACTATGTGTTGGAAACAATAGCATTAAATATTAAGTGAATTATCCTAATTGTGCTCTCTCAGATATTCTTGGAGAAAGATCTAAGGGAACTATCTTAGTTGTGCTCTTTGATTTAGAGTAATTAGTTGTAGTTATTTAATGCAAAAAAACATGCATTGATTTAAGTCATTGTAACACACCCACGATGAGGAATAAAAAAAATTCACTTTTCTTAAAGGATAGAATCTCCATTCATGGTTCCTAATTTGGAAGGTCATGGAACCAGTCTGACTTCCTGGTCGAGGATCTCCAATTTTGAATCCAGACAATTCTCTGAGACCTTGATGGTCTCGTTCTATAGTTAAACGCAGAACCTTTCAGTCTCTTGGTGCAGGTTTAAGGGCACCTGCGACCTTCCATTTCGCCCTCTTGCGAAAACTCAGAGTGTTAGGCGTTAGCTCCATTTGAAACTCGGCCTGCGTGAACAAGCACCAGATGCAAGTTTCTCTCACACGGCCATGAGTTGTGACCGCCTGCCTACCCAAAAGGCATTTTCGGGACTTCGCATGTCGGGTATTCTACATGTGAGTCACCCCGACTCTCCCCAACCTCCAAAATCCCGACAGGGGACTAGCACATGCTATCTCCTCCTTTATCCTCCTCCACATGAACATTACATGTGAACACAAGTCTAATCGAAAGGCTCATCGAGAAATTGTGTATCAGGTCTTCGCATGTGAGTCACCTCGACTCTCTCGATCCGACGGTCTAGATCGCGTCACAATTTCGTGTATCGGAAACTCCCGATATGATTCACCTTCGTTCTCCTGACTCCCGAAATACCGATATTCTGGAGCACCAAATCAACGGCTTGCACTCCTCTGGATCTGACAGCCACTATCAAATCGTGAACTCGGGCCTCACGAGTTCTCACTATTCTCCCCTTTGACTTTTTCCTCCTGCGAGTCAACAAAATGTTGATCTCTCGCCACGCATCCCTTCCGATGGACGGCTCCGATGATGTCGAGATCTCGCGACTTGCGACCTCTAAGTCACAACTTCCTCCACATTCCCGACTTCTGAAATGCCAATATTTCGGAGCACCAAATCCAACGGTCAAGGAGGGTCTTGATAGATCCTTAGATCTACGGTCCAGGTTATTTCGTGTCATCGGATTTTGGAAGACTTGACAGCACTAACATGTGAATCTCCCTATGTGTGAACTTGCAAAGACTGAAGTGGTCGAGGTGTTAACGCCTACTCTCCTTCTTCAAATCTAACGGTCATGACAGACCTTGGATCCTCCCGAACGAATCTCGCTCGTTCATCTCCCAAACGAAAGGGTATTCCCTTTCGATACTTGAATCTCGCTATCCTTCCTGAGCTTCGTCAGTTATGAAGGACTTAAGAGCATTGTGCTCTTTCTCCTAGACTTAACACTTAGAAGGGTCTTTTGCACACCTCTTGCGCTCCTTCATCAAGTCTAGAACCTAAGTGGTTCTCGGTCTCTTCTTACCTCACAGAGAGCCTATGCATACACGTACTACCTCTCTTGAGCTTATTGGACTCTGCCCTCACAGTGATTGCGGGGTTCAACCTCTACCAAATCAGGAAGTACCCACGCGACTCTAGGACGGTGACGAAGTTCTCTGGGAAGTGATTATGAGGGATTAAACTAGTGCATAAGGAAATCAAGCAGATATGAAAGTTCTCAAGGAACGAGCGCATACCTCTGACTTAGTCATTCAGTACAGGGATCATTTTAGGCATATAAAATACAAGCATGCAATTCATTATTTCCAATTCAAATCACAAGGCATAAAAACACTTATCAGAACCATAAGGCGCGATGTGACTACTAAGAGGGGTGCTCGTTTCCACCCAACCATAGGCTCATTCACTCCCAATGGATTTATCACTGGCCACCCCTGATCTTAGGCCACGATGCTTTCAGATTCAATCTCTCAATTCTAGCTCAACGGAAGTCAGGGACGAAGGTTACTCTCCTTCTCCTTATACAGGAATAGACGAGGACGAAGGTTACTCTCCTTCTCTTGACTCAGTCTCTATCCACTATGATCAAAACTCACTTTTTGCTTTCAATCCTTCCTCGAACCCGAGAGTGTCCACTCTCATCTCTGCATTCTTCGCAAGCCCTCTCCCTGCCCACACCACGCTTCCTTTCTCGCCTTCCTTAGCAAGATTGTGTGTGGCTCAAAATTCCAGTCCATGGTCAGGTCCGGAAGCCTTACAGATGGGCGGTCTACCCCATCCCCTCATTAACTCTTGAGGAGGCCTTCCCACCTACCAGCCTGACTGCAATTCATTTCGGGTCAAAGGGTTGTTCTGATCTTGAGCAATTAAAACCAGCATAGTACTAGTTCGGTGGAGGTTAACGCAACTATTTTGGGTCCCCTCCACCGTCTTTTCATTAGCAATCATGGTCTCTCTTATCACATCCCCTTCTCAGCAGCCATGCACACATTTCCATTATCTATTAAAATAATAAGGTTTACATTCATCGACCTTCATATAAAGGTCCACCAAATCAAACATTCACACTTCTAGTTTTCCATAGTTCCTGGCCAATAAAGTTATATTTACAGACTGGGGGAAATAGGGTGTTACAATTCCCTCCCCCTTAAAGGAATCATCATCCTCGATGTTCTATCTATCAACATGATAGGTATGTATAGAAGTAAACAAAATCGGATATGTCTATCTCATGGCATCTTCCATTTCCCATGTAGCCTCATCTGGGCCAAAGTGTTTCCATTTCACCTTGACCTGTGCAATGGTTTGGTTCCTGAGTGATGTTTCCTTCCTGTCTAGTATGCATTGGGGTTCTGGCAGGAATTCTCCATTCAGTTCCACCTGGATCATAGACCAGTCAATTATATGATTATCATCATGTACATATTTCTTCAATAATGAAACATGGAAAACATTATGTGCCTTTACTGTGGGAGGAAGTGTTATCCTATAGACTATAGGTCCCACTCTATCTAAGACATCAAAGGGTCCACAATACCAAGGTTCCAACTTGGTACAGGCTCCCATTCTTAGAGAACTCTTTCGGGGTCTAACTCTGAGATAGACATTGTCTCCATCTTTGAACTCTCAGGGAGTTCTCTTTCTGTCAACTAACTTTTATGTCGGTCCTGAGCAATTTTCAGATTTTGTCTTATCTGTACCACTTGTTGTTCCATTTCTTTCAACATGTCGGGTCCGATTGTAATTCTATCCACTGGATTACTCTAGTTTATTGGAATCTTCCACTGTCTACCATAGAGGACTTCAAAAGGGCTCATCTTCAAGGATCCCTGATAATCGTTGTTGTAGGGAAACTCTACCAATGGTAGGTAGTCTTCCCACTTCTTAGGCCGATGCATTACATGCATCCTTAGCATGTCCTCTACTATTTGGTTCACTCTTTTTGTCTATCCATTGGTTTGAGGGTGATAAGCTATGTTGAATGGTAATTTTGTCTACAGACCGGCCATTAGGGATTTCCAAAAGTTTGAAGTGAACTTGGTATCTCAGTCAGATACAATTTCCTTGGGCATGCCATGCAATCTAAATATATCCCTCGTGAAGATGTTGGCAATATCTATTGCCTTGCAAGTTGACTTGACAGGGATGAAATGAGTAGACTTACTCAGTTTTTCCACCACGACCATGATGGAATCATTTTGCTTGGTCGACCTTGGTAGTCCAGTGATGAAATCCATGGAGATGGTTTCCCATTGCCATTATGGGATTGGTAGGGGCTGTAACAATCCTGCTGGATGTCGATGTTGCACCTTAACTTGCTGGCACTCTAGACACTTAACTAGATAGTTAGCTATGTCTTTCTTCAACCCATGCCAATAGAAGTGTTTCCTAGTGGCTATGATCATCTTCTGATATTCTGGGTGACCAGTATATGATCTCTTATGTAGTTCATACATGATGAACCTCTTCAAGTCATCACAGTTTGGAATATACAATATGTTTATGTAAGTCAGTAGCCCTTCCTCGAGCATCTAGCCTTCATACTTCATCCCTATAGGATCTTGTCTTAGATATGAGGTCACGGTCTTGAAAAATGCATTTGTCTCTTGTGCATTTCTTACTCTTTCCCTGACATTCGTTTCACGGGTGGTTATTGTTGTCAGATGAATTGTTTTTATACTTCTGCTAAGGGCATCGACCACTCTATTTTCCTTTCCTTTTATGTGTTTTATTTTGAAATCAAATTCACTTAGGAGAGCCATCCACCTAGCTTTCCTAGCATTGAGTTTTGGTTGATCAAACAAGTGTCTCAATCCATATTGATCTGTCACAAGCACAAATATTCTACCGAGGAGGTAGTGCCTCCACATTTTTAAAGCATGTACTATGGCAGCCAATTCTAGGTCATGGGTCACATAATTTATCTAATGCTTATTTAATTTCCTCGACATGTATCAAATTACACGTCCCTCTTGCATAAGGACTCCTCTGAGTCCTTCCTTGTAGGCATCTGTATACATAAGGAAATCATTATCCAGGTCTGCAATCTTTAGCATGGGTGCATGGGTCAAGAGGTATTTTAGTTCCTAAAATCTTTCTCCACATTTTGATGTCCAAATGAATTTGATCCCCTTTTTCTGAAGGGCAGTAATTGGACAACCAATCTTGGAAAATCCTTTTATGAACCTTCTATAGTATCCTGCTAAGCCCATGAAGGACCTAATATCGGATACATCTTTCGGGGTAGACCATTCCATAATGGATCTGATCTTCTCGGGGTCTATTGCCACCCCTTCCTTAGATATGACATGGCCTAAGTAATGGACTTGCTTCTAAAAGAAATCGCACTTGCTAAACTTAGCATAGAGTTGATGCTCTCTTAGTACTTGAAGTACGAGTCTAAGATGTTCTTCCTGATCCTCCCTGTTCTTGGAGTAGATTATGATATCATCAATGAAAACCAACACAAATTTTTCCAGGAATTTTTTGAGTACATTATTCATCAAGCACATAAAAGTGGTGGGGGAATTGGTTAACCCAAACGGCACCACCACGAATTCATAGTGACCATACCTCATCCTGAAGGTTGTTTTGTGGATGTCTTCATCCTTAATCTGGACTTGATGGTAGCGAGACCTTAGGTCGATCTTAGAAAATATGGATGCACCTCCCAATTTGTCGAACAGGTCATCAATTCTTGGTAAAGGGTACTTGTTCTTTATGGTTTCCTTATTGAGTTGTTTGTAATCTATGCACAATCAAAGTGTGCCATCTTTCTTTTTCACAAATAGGATGGGCGCTCCCCACATAGATACACTGGGTCGGATGTAGTATTTGTCCATGATATCCTTTAGCTGTAGCTTGAGCTCAACTAGCTCTGGCGTTCTCATTCTGTATGGTGTTCTATATGCGAGTATCACTCCCGATGTAAGTTCTATCGAGAAGTCAATATCCCTTCTCGGGGGGTAGACCTGGTACTTCTTCTAGGAATATGTCCTTGTATTCTTTTAATATGGGGTGGTCCTCTATGTTTGGTTTATCGTCCTCAACGGATTCCAACACCTATATTGCATATAAGGAACACCATTTTCTACAATACTTCTTCATTTGAAGGGTTGATATGTGTCTCACTGAGATAGGCTTCTGAATCCCTTGGAGGGTCATCTTTCTCCCTTCTTCGTTTACACATTCTAAATTTTTATGATAACAGTCCATTTTAGTTTTATAAGTAGCCAACCAATCCATACCAATCAACAGGTTATAAGATCCAAGAGGAAGTATGTTAAGGGTCGCTCGGGTGGGCAATCCACCCATGATGAATTGGCAGGCTGGTATGGCCTCTGCCACCTTTCTTTTGGTCCCAATGGCTAGTCGTACCAATCATGGTTTAACATGTCTAATTGGTTGCAGTTTACACTTATTGGCAGTCTGAGGGGCTACATAACTCAAATTAGAACCTAGGTCAATTAAAATAGAAATTGGATGGTTGGCGATCATACCTTCCAGCTCCACTACTGAAGCTTGGTGGTCATCTTGATTATTGTCTAGGGCTGCATAGATTTGTGGCATGATCCTAGCCACATCATTGACGGTGGTAGCTTCTTGGATATTGTATACCCCCTTACTGTTTTGTTGTATGTGTGGACAGTCCCGCAATCTATGATTTTCTCCATAACCCCAGCATTTTAAGGGTTCCTTCTTTAGGTTATCGATCTTTGTTGGAATTGACTGAAAGGTTTTGTTTCCACTTTGAGAGGGGAAATTTTGTTGATATACACTTCTAGCAGGAAGGCTCCCCCTAGAATATTTTCCATAGTTCTTAAATCTTGAGGTGTTAAACCTTTTCTTATGGAACCCCGCACTACTCTTCTTCTTCCAGTCCTCGTGAGGTCTTGTCTTGCTCTCAAACTGTTCATAACAATACCTCACCTTTCGGATAGCTTCTTCTAAGGTCCTTGGTTCGACGAACTCAATCCTATCCCGGTAGGTCTGAGGTAACCCACTAATGAACCATTGTATTTTTTCTTTTTCATCTTTTATGTAGGGTACATACCTTAGTAGTTCAAGGAAGTTATTGGCAAATTCCTCTATGGTGAGATACCCCAATCAGAGTTCATAGAATTCCTTAGTTTTCCCATCCATGTATTTTTCTGACAGATACTACTTCCTGAAGTATTTCTCAAACTGTTTCCATGACAAGTCCTTCTCATGGACTCCTTTCACATTCCTAAGGTCTTCCCACCATATGCAAGCATTTCCATTCAGGTTGAAGATGGTTATTCGAGCCTTCAAGTTTTCAGAGTAGTCATAGACGCTGAAATACTTCTTTAAACCAAGTAGTCAAGCTTCTGACTCTTCTCCCTTCTTAATCTCTCCGTCGAAAGAGGGTGGTTTGGCTTTCTTGAACTCTTCAAGACCATGGGTTTTGGAATGCTTCTGTTTATTTCCTTTCCTCTGAGAGTTCGAGATGTCCCTGCTACTAGAAGATCCTTCACAGTTGTCAGCTTCCTTTCCAGAGGACTCTCTCGATGAGTGTCCCCTGCCTCTAGGTTGAACCTTCTTCACGGTACTTCTCCCAGTGGGGTCACTTATGGACTCATGTTTTCAGGTCTAAGGTCGACTCCGACTTCTTTTCTTGTGTCGTCGGTCCACGTGACTGGTTACGGGTTTGTGCTGCAGTTGCCTCCGTATGTCGGATAAGATTTGTAGCAAGACAACATTAATTTTGTTTGTTTCTCTTGCTCCTTTATCAATCTCTCGTTGTCAGCCTTGAAACTCTTTAACTCAACCCCGATGCTCCTTACAGTTTCAGCCATATCTGGAAGGGTTTCCACCGCCCTCCTTTCATCAGATTCTTCGTCTCTATTGTGGGAGCCATCCCCCACTTCATGACACGTCACCATTCTTTAGTCTTGGAGTTTTCCCGTGATTCACTAACTGCTCAAGTGTTGAAAAAAACACTTATTGTTAGCTAACAGTATCTCAGTTTATGAACAATACACGGTTCAATTTCTTAAATGCATACACACAGTAGAAAGTTTCACTCTTTTCTTTGATAAAATTTTTAACCAGACTTTTAAGAAAGAGGCAAGGTAGGGTGTCACTCCTTTAAAAGTACTCCAAATAGTGTTTTTAAGTGACTCATCCATAAGCCCAAGCAGGCCAAGTGTTGTAACCATGCTCTAATACCATTTTGTAACACACCCACAACGAGGAATAAAAAAAATCGATTTTCTTAAAGGACAGAATCTCCATTCATGATTCCTATTTGGAAGGTCAGGGAACCAGCCCGACTTCCTGGTCGAGGATCTCCAATTCTAAAGCCAAACAATTCTTTGAGACCTTGATGGTCTCATTCTATAGTTAAACACAAAACCTTTGGGTCTCTTGGTGCAGGTTTAAGGGCACCCGCGACCTTCCATTTCACCTTGTTGCAAAAACTCAGAGTGTCGGGTGTTAGATCCTTTTGAAACTCGACCTGTGCGAACAAGCACCAGACGCAAGTTTCTCTCATGAAGCCATGGGCTGTGACCTCCCACCTACCCAAAAGGCATTTTCGGGGCTTCACATGTCGGGTATTCTACATGTGACTCAACCCGACTCTCCCCAACCTTCGAAATCCCGATAAGGGCCTAGCACATGCTAGCTCCTCCTTTATCCTCCTCCATGTGACCATTACCTATGAACACAAGCCTAATCAAAAGGTACGTCAGGAAATCGTGTATTGGGTCCTTGCGTGTGAGTCACCTTGACTCTCCTGATCTGACGGTCCAGATCGCGTCACAATTTCGCGTATCAAAAACTACCGATATGATTCACCTTCGTTCTCCCGACTCCTGAAATACCGATATTCTGGAGCACCAAATCAACTACTTGCACTCCTCTTGATCTAACGACCACTGTCAAATCGCGAACTCGGGCCGCTAACTCTTTCCTCCTGCAAGTCAGTGAAACGTTGATCTCTCGCCACGCGTACTTTCTGATGGACAGTTCCGATGATGTCGAGATCTCGCGACTTGCGACCTCCAAGTCACAACTTCCTCCACATTCCCGACTTCCGAAATGTCGATATTTTGGAGCACCAAATCCAACAGTCAAGGAGGGTCTCGATAGATCCTTAGATCTACGATATAGGTTATTTTGTGTCATCATATTTCGGACAACATGACCCCTCTAACACGTGAATCTCCCGATGTGCAAAATTGCAAAGACTGAAATGGTTGAGGCGTTAACGCCTGCTCTCCTTCTTCAAATCTAACGGTCATGACAAACCTTGGATCCTCCCAAACGAATCTCGTCCATTCATCTCCCAAACGAAAGGGTATTCCCTTTCGATACTTGAATCTCGCTATCCTTCTTGAGCTTCGTCAATTGTGAAGGACTTGGCGCTCTTTCTCCTAGACTTAACACTTAGAAGGGTCTTCTACACACCTCTTGCGCTCCTTCATAAAGTCTAGAACCTAAGTGGTTCTCGGTCTCTGCTTACCTCGCAGAGAACTTGTGCATACACGTACAACCTCTCCTGAGCTTATTGGACTCTGTCCTCACAATGATTGTGGGGTTCAACCTCCTCCAAATCAGGAAGTACTCACGTGACTCTAGGACGGTGACAAAGTTCTCTAGGAAGTGCTTCCGAGGGATTAAACTAGCGCATAAGTAAATCAAGCAGATATGAAATTTCTCGAGGAACAAATGAATACCTCTAACTTAATCATTCAGTATAGGGATCATTTTAGGCATATAAAATACAAGCATGCAATTCATTATTTCCAATTCCAAGCACAAGGCATAAAAACACTTATCAGAACCATAAGGCGTAATGCGACTGCTGAGAGGGGTGCTCGTTTCCACCGAACCATAGGCTCAGTCACTCTCAATGGATTTATCACTGGCCACCCCCAAGCTTAGGCCACGATGTTTTGAGATTCAATCTCTCAATTCCAGCTCAACGGAAGTTAGGGACGAAGGTTACTCTCTTTCTCCTTATAAAGAAATAGACAAGGATGAAGGTTACTCTCCTTCTCCTGATTCAGTCTCTATCCCCTATGATCAGAACTCACTTCTCACTTTCAATCCTTCCTCAGACCCGAGAGTTTTCTCTCTCGTCTCTGCATTCTTCACAGGCCCTCTCCATGCCCACACCACGCTTCCTTTCTTGAATTCCTCAGCAAGATTGTTTGTGGCTCGAAATCCCAGTCCGCGGTCAAGTCCGGAAGCCTTACAGATGGGTGGTCCGCCCCATCCCCTCATTAACTCTTGAGGAGGCCTTCCCACCTACCAGCCTTACTGCAATTCATTTCGGGTCAGAGGGTTGTTCTGATCTTAAGCAATTAAAACCAGCATAGTATTGGTTCGGTGGAGGTTAATGCAACCATTCTGGGTCCCCTCCACTGTCTTTTCATTAGCAATCGTGGTCTCTCTTAGCACATCCCCTTCTCAGCAGTCATGCACACGTTTCCATTATCTATTGAAATAACAGGGTTTACATTCATCGACCTTCATACAAAGGTCCACCAAATCAAACATTCACACTTTGAATTTGCCATAGTTCCTGGCCAATAAAGTTATATTTACATACTGGGGGAAACATGGTGTTACAGTGATGATACAATAAAAAATGATTTAACATAATCAAGCAGTTGTATTCAATTTAACAATGATATAACATAAAACGATATGGTGCATTTATTTCAGTGATAATGATATAACATAAAACAATAGGGTGCATTGATTTCAGTGATAATACTATGAAAAATGATTTAGTGCATTAATTAATTGAAGAAATGATACTAAGGAAATTAATCCTCTATATTGACTTCAACTGTGAGATACAACAAATCATCAAGTGAAATGAATTTAGCAATAACGTAGTGAAAAAAAAAAATCAAAATTGATATTATAAGCTGAAGTCATGTACTTTGTTTGGTTATGTGTGATATCTATTGGTATTTTTTTCCGTAGAAAAAAAAACATTTATATTCAACAGAATATACATGTTGCAGATCGTTCAAAAGGCCTGTGCAGGCTCACTTCAAAACCTTTGAACCTTCTATCCTCTACCTCCTTTCATCTGTATGCTTACATACTATACTGTCAAAAAACAAAAGGGTTGTACTGTCTTACAAAATCTCTACAGACTTGTCTTGAACATATACATAAAAAGGCACTCAAAAGAGGAATTCCATGGCCTCGGTTTCTATTCCATTGTAGTATTCATAGAAACTGAAGGCCCCATTTTAAAGTTGTGGAGATTCTTTGGAAAGTTCATCCGCTTTGGTGTTAAGTTCTCTCAATATATGGTGGAAAGAAAACTATTTAAAGGAGTGAAAAGCTAGTTGAATCTCTCTCGTGACTGTGGCCAAGTTGGTGTTTTGAATACATATTTTTCTTTGGGCCCATTCTATAACCAATTTGGAATTTCCCATCACCTATAGCTTCCGGATATCCTTTTGTTTTTTTGTCTCAAGGAGCGTCCATAGTGTTATTATCTCTGATGTGTTGTTTGCCCCTCCACCTGGAACATATATGATGCAAATGTAATGGTTTTGATTAATAGATAAAACAACTCCCACTCCACATTTAGACGGGTGCCCTTGATTGGCCTCATCAAAGTATCCCCATGGGATTTCATAGTCAGGGGAGGGGAGAATAAGATTGTGTAGTTTTTGTCTTTTCGGGTCTTCTTTGAACTCGGTCACTTGACTAAGAGTGAGTGTTTTCGTTACTTCAGGGAGCACCATTTTTTATTTGAAAATGGAATTGTTGCAGGCCAACCAGATGTTAGAAATAATTAAACTTGGTTATCCTACATACAGAATAACAAATCTATCATGTATCAAGTTCCTAAAACAATCTTCCAAGTTGCTTATGTTCCATTCCACTTTGGCATCAATATTTTCCTTAATAATCTTAGAGACCTGGCCTGCATAGGGGAAAGTTATAAAAAGGTGAGAAATTGATTCAACATTTGATTTGCATAGAGCACAACGACTGGGTCCACAACATCCATTTTTTAAATCTTTATCCCAAGTCATAAGTTTTTTATTCAACGCTAGCCACAAGGTAATTTTACATCTGAGGGAGGCTTTGAATTTTCAGAGTGGCTTCTACCACCATTTTATCGAGGATTCAAGTTTGTCTTCTTACCAGGATTTATATCATAGTTTCATCATGAAGGATCCATTCTTTAGGTTCTTGGACCAACACAATGAGTCCTCGGTCTCATCATAAAGGGACATGAAGTTTTCACGCATAAGTGAAATGAAGGAATCCCATTCTACCAACAAGGCATCGGGAAGCCCCAAAGAGGCAACATATTTTCAACCTTCACGACCTCATGGCTATGGATCCCCTATACGAACATCTTGCAGAGTGAAAACTTTTTGGACCCTTAGTAACTGGCATAGGGGTTCCAAGAGCCAAAAATCGTTTCTAGCCCCTAGCCAAGGGTCTTCACCTACTCGAACATTATTCCCATTGCCAATTTTTCATATTGTCCAACTACCAACCAACAGGAAAGCTTCCACCAGGGCCTTCTAGACTATGGAGCCCTTCGAGGATTTGACCAGCGCCCTAAACCAGTCCGCTATAGATAAGCTGGCGAAGTACTTCCAGTTCATCACGCTAGTCCATAATGAGTTCCCTTGGATTAGTCTCCATAAATTCCTTCCAACTAACGCTCGTGCAAAGGGGCATATGTCCTTGATGCCCTAGCCTCCATAATCCTTTGGAACAACAATAGAAGCCCAATTGGCAAGGTGAATTCCTCCTGGGAAATTCTGGCTTGCCCAGAGATACTAGCAACTCAGCCTACGTACTTTATCTAAAACTCGTTTGGGGATTCCTACTATGGAATTTCAGTAAACTGGAATACCTTCCAAGACTGATTTAAGTAAAGCTAGCCTTCCTCCCCTAGATAATTTCCTATACACCCATATAGATATCGTTGCTTCCACTTTATGGATTAGCCACCCCCAATCCTCCTTTCTATAGAAATATGGTTTGAGGAAGACACCCAAGTATTTAACCCCTTCTGTTAGGTTTTTATTTTGAGCAGGGATTATATTTAAAAAGGAGTATGACTTAGCCTCTGAGCAGTTATTAAACAAAATACATGATTTCTCCAAATTAATCATCATTATCGTAGCTCTACAATATAGGTCTAGGATTCTTTTTAGCATCGTCGGGTCTTTTATTGATCCATAAACACTGCAAAAGACATCATCGACAAACAATAAATGAGAAACCATCTCCGATTCTGACAATTTTACCCCTCTCATCCATCCATTATGTTATCACATGAAGTTGTCATGGGTCAAATTTCTCCTTAGGTTTTAATTTTTATCCATTATTCTTCGTAAGTTTGATTTTTTATTTTCTCCTTATGGTTTTCTTAGGAAAACTTAAATAAATGAAAGGTTGGAACTTGGCTCACATATTTGACCAACACCTCTGGTTTATACCCTTGGTTCATTTTATGGTTTACACCCTTGACTCATCACATGATTTGACAGCTTTCACCATCAACCCCATGTTGCCACAAGCCCGACAGGTCACTCCATCCATTCATACTATTGAACCTCTCGACTCTGTCCCTTTACCCGTTAAGGAGTCAAATCAAATATTTTCAGGTACACTGCCAACTCACTAGTTGTTTTCGTAGCGCATCTTTTGTACACTCTCCCTCTTTACCATCATTTGCAATTATGAAGCTGATGTCATTATGTTTCATTGTTTTCAACATCCTTGACTTCAAAAGGAATAATCGTGATTTGGTCATTAATGAATTCTAACTGTTTATCAAAATTTGAAATCATGTTGTTGTAGGAAAATCTGCCTGCGGACAAGTAGATCGACCTCTAGAGCTTGACCTTAACCCTAGACAGAAAAATGCTTATCGTGGACACTGACTTCCTTTCAAATCTATCTAAGCCTAATGCATGAGAAGGGAGAATAAC
>SNQJ01S0000479.1:361682-437632 GCA_010110895.2 Picea sitchensis | reverse complement strand
GGAAGATGCGACACTTATGATGATTAACGGGGACAATGCGACACTTATCCATCTGAGCAATTTTGACGTGTAACGTCCGCTCCTAGCTCGGTGCTGCAAAAACTACTAGTCCAGACAACGCTACGGATTATGCTATAGACCAGCTGACCGAGGTGAATTGGAGACTGGGGTGGTTGCAAACAACTTCATACTTTCAGAATATCAGCAATAATCAAACTACAGTGTCCATGTACTTCTTGAGCCATCTGAGCTCTGTTGAAGATCAATTAAGGTTTTGTCTTATCTTTTCATAGCACCTAGCGCTGCAAACTATGGTTTCTTCCACCTACCAGCCCCTTTACCTTTGTTGTAACAGATTTCTTATCCATCTGCATACTTTTATCTTCCTCCACTGAAATTGAATCAATTTGTTATGAAAACCTTTATGCCCATTATTCTCTTAGCTCTTATTATCTATGCTGCGATATAGAAACCGCTACAAAACTGCACTACAGATCCCCTGATCCAGTGCTGCATTTTTTGTGTCAAACCAGTGTCATCTCCTATGCTCACAGCTCCAGTGTTAGCTCTCTTCATTCACTGTGTCATTATATATTTTCATCTCAAAGTCTATTTGCAATGAAGAATTTAGGAGCCCTTGCCTTTAGAATGATGATGACCATGTATGGTGGCCCTATGTTAGCCTAGAACTTGACAGTGCAGCCTCCTTGCATATCATTTCTCAGAGGAGTTTTTTCCCCCATTTTAAGCCATCAAACCATTCTCTTATGAGTTCAGAAATCAATTGGAGGAAAGCCCTGAAAGATCAAATAAGGACCACCTTTCAAAATCTTAAAGTTTTGTCTTTGTTTGGTTTCCTATACCTCTCATAACATTACAGTGTTTGTGTTGGAAATATTGTCATTGATGTCAACAGTCGATGTGATGATCTACTGTTAATGATGAATTACTACAATTGAGATTTTCATTGATGTCAACAGGTATATCAATCAGCCGAAGATGTCAAACTGTACAGAAGTATGATTATCAAAGCTCATAAGTACAAAAGTATTTCGTGTCTATTGTTGATCACGATAGGATCAACAATCTAATGATAAAATATCAGGAGGGATAGAGGCTTGAAAGAGCTCAGATGAAGGACGAGATTCAAGTTAAGCTTAGAATGGTTGGCATCGAGTTCAGAGAAAGGAGCCATCGATAATCTCGATGGATGATAGAGATTGTTGGAGACAACAGGAACAAATAGTCGTGGGCCATCAGATCCAACATAGATTTAAGGAGTATAAAAACCGAACTCATTCAAACTCCAAAGCTCGGGAGAAGGAGCGATGAAGACCGTTAGATCTAAAATCTAAAAATGAGGAGCGACGTGAACCGTTTATACCTTTCGTGGGAATGAATTTGGGAAATCGGATATCGGGAAATCACGAGTCGGAAGAAGGGAAGTGCTCTAACCTATGAAAAACCGAAACATGAAATTGCGATTAGATCCAGACCATTGGATTGAGGACTAATCTGAGCCATCGATCGAACAGGAAATGAACTTGCGAATTCACGATTCACGAAGTCATTCTCGACCGTCGGATCATCCGAAAATATCACAGCCATTGATCATTCTGAAAAGATCACAGTCATTGATCGTACCAAAACGATCATAGTCGTTGATCTTTCTGAAAGCATCGGGACCGTCCATTGTCAAGAATGGCACGTGGCGAAGGGTCGTCGTTTCGTTGACTTGAAGAATGGAAAAGTCAAATGCAAGTGTTGTGGGAACTTGCGATATGTGAGGTTGCAAAGAGATCCTAGCCGTCGGTTGGAAGGCAAGAACTTGGCACTAGATCAACGAATTCGGGGATTCATTATTTGAAGAAACAACTACGAGAGTTTTTCAAAATCCTGAAATGAGAAAATGTGAAACGCTCAGCCTTGGGTCATAATGTGTGGTCATGAGGAGGGGAGGATCTAGTGCAACTAAGCTTTATTTCGGCGATCGCGACATGGAGTGTCGAGACCCTTCATCACAAGAATGTCGAAATACAAAATCACAATAGAAATCATGGGCCGTCGAATCTGGAAAATGTTGGACAGTCGTTGGATTGAACCAACGCAAAATGACACAACAGCTAAGGACACATGGCATACTCAGACACTGACAAGTGTCAAGTTGATATGGCATTACAGGCACGTATATATCGCGGATATGAATGACATGTGGCAGCTAATAGGATTGTGACACATCATCATGTGACATAAGCATTTACGTCACCCCCGGGAGTCTCACTTTGGAGTTTTGCATTGTAAGCAAAAAATCTAGTATCTGGAAGTCCCGAACGTTGAAACTCTGAAAGGGACACACATCAGGTGATTTACAATCACCGGTCGTTGAACTGTTGGAGGTCACAAATATTCGAAGGCAAAACTCCAAAACCCCGGTAGCCACACATCTCAACTCCTCATTAAGACACAACTGTTCGATTATGGAAAGAAGGGATTGGATTAAGGTTTAAGGTGGACCGTTGATCTTTTCCATGGAAGAGACGTGAACCATTTGATTATATCGGCAATATCGCAACCGAGAGTTTTGTAAGGAGAAGTGTCTTGAAGTTACGAAGGTCAAAGTACCGAAATCCCGACATCCGTTCATCTCAGTGGGTGATTGAATCACGACAGTTTATTCTAATAAAACGTGCACTAGGTCTAGCGCTTGGTCACCGCAGTTGGTCATATGGTTCCAAGAGGGAATATGAACCGTCTGATTGTTTCGGCGATTTTGTGATCGTGATTTTAGTAAAGTGTGAAGTCACGAAGACTCGAATGTCTAAACGTCGTAACCTCGCTAGTCGTCTATCTCGTCAGGAGGATGAATCGTGGTCATTGAACTGAGAAGTGCTCAAATGCTCATTTGATCTAAATTTACTTAAGCGTGAGGTCACCGCCATTGGTCATATTTTAAAGAGGTTTGACATTGCAGAGTGTAATGCATTGCCAAAATTGTTGAGCCAGTGGTTCTGTAATGCACGGTCATGTGAAATGGCTTGAAGGAAGCGCCTCCACGGAATCCGGTCTCTATAAAGTAAAAGAGATTTGATA
Organism: Picea sitchensis; assembly: GCA_010110895.2. Classification (NCBI taxonomy): domain Eukaryota; kingdom Viridiplantae; phylum Streptophyta; class Pinopsida; order Pinales; family Pinaceae; genus Picea; species Picea sitchensis. The sequence continues at coordinate 434,542 of SNQJ01S0000479.1, read as the reverse complement.
TCGAGTATAAAGGATTAAATTGATCCATGACTGTGATCAATTTAAGAAAAACCTTCACGGTATAATAAACCGATACACAGTCATGATTAAAAGAGAATAAATCATGAAAAAAACATGAATAATGAATAAAAAGGAAAAAATATTAATTAAAGTTTAAATTATCATTTTTAATGAAAAGGTACAATGGTTCAAATAAAGGGACACGTTGTTTTAAATTTCACACTTGTTTGAAGATTATATAAACGAGAAAAAGTGGTGAGAAGAAAGTGTCTCTGTGGTTCACATTGGAAGATCTAAAATAGGAGCAGAGTCCAAGATGAATAACTCTTCATTCTAAGATGCATGTCAATGTCTAATTGAACATCAAGAACGGAAGAAGACAAAGCAGCAGTTATGCACTCCAGAACTTGATAAAGAAGACTATACAAGCAGAGGCTACATCAGACCAGTAGAAAGTACAGCAATGGTTGAATGAGTCAAATTCAGTGAAGTACATMAGAGAATGAATTGCATTATAAACTAAGGGTGGTTGGGTGGTGCAAGGGAAGGTTGGAGCCTGCAGGGGAGTTGGTGMTTCCTTGTCAGTTGTAGCTGACTAAATAGGGGGTCGAAGCCTCCTACCAATTGGTGCTAGTGAACAAAGGGAGTTGGTGCTTCCTTGTCAGTTGTGGCTGACTAAACAGGGGGTCGAAGCCTCCTACCAGTTGTTGTTGGTGAATGAGGGTGTGGGTGCATCCTTCCAGTTGTAGTTGGTAAATGAGGTGTGACAACATCCTTTCAATTGTAGATGAAGAAACTTGGGGAATGTCTCTCCATCAAGTTGTAGCTTGAAAATAGTTTTGTAAAAAGAACTTTTTATTAATGAGAAAAGAGTTGGTGGTTTTCCCTGTTGGGTTCCATGATAAAATCTTGTGTTCATAAGGGTTTGTTGTTCATCATATATTGCTTAATTAAATTATTAATATGTGTGCTTAATATGGATGAAGATAAAAAGAAAAAGTAGACAATATTGATTCACCCCCCCCCTCTCAGTATTGTTGGGTATTTCCATCAATTGGTATCAGAGCGAGGTTCCTTTAAGCATAGTCTAACAAACTGAAAGGAAGATCAAATTAAGCACACATGGATGGACAAAAGATTTACAATGAGAATGGAACTCCAATACTTAGAAAAGAAGGATACATATTTTGGAGTATAAGGATGGAAAGTCATCTGAAGGCATTGGGACATGATGTATGGAATTCAGTGATCACTGATTATTTCCCACCCAATAGAGTAAGGACTCCAGATCAAAACAAAGCCAAGAAAATTAGCTCAATGGTAATTAATACAATTCTTGATGGACTACCTGATGATGTATCAAGAAAAAACCTTGCAGATCTAAAAGAACTAAGGGAAAACTATGTCAATCTTAAAATCCAACTTGAAGAAGCCAAAAGGAGAGAAGAGGTAGTAAGGAACCAGTTGGACGAAAAGGAAGAATCTTTTCATAAGATGGAAGCAGAAGTTGTGAATCTTAGAAAGAAGGTTAAGAAGTTAGACACCCAAATCAAGTTCTTGAACAACTCCATGACCCTGGATGAGATCTTGGATAGTCAGAGATCATCATATGACAAAACTGGTCTTGGCCACAACAAGGAAGAAATTAGTAATCTCAAGAAACCTGATGCAAGTCCTTCATTTGTAAAAAGTGAAGACAGTCTCATGTAAGTCTTTCTTTTATAAAAAGGGAAAGAAAGTATGATGCAGGTTCTTCATGTTCAAAGAATAAAAGCAACACTACAAAACTTAAAAGATCAGATCAAGGAAGACATCCAAAAGATACTCATACACCTCAAAGCAAGTTCATAAGAGAGACACCTTCATGGATGAATCAAATAAGGTATGAGAGTGTCTTTAAAGGTCATTGTTTTTCTTGTAATGAATATGGTCATAAAGCCTTGGATTGTAGGCATCATGGAAGAAAACAATTTGGTGGGTTCAACAATAGTATAAGATGTTGGAACTGCAATCATGTTGGACATATTGTTGCACATTGTTACACTATGAGATGCTACAGTTTTGGTAGATATGKTCACAAAGCCCATGACTGTTGGAACTCAAGAAGACAGTCAATAAGAAATGCTTCACATAATATGACAACAAGAGTAAATAAGAAGACATGGAAAATAAAATCCCAAGTACCAAATAAGAAAGATGAGGAAAACATTGCTCCTGAAATTGATGAAGTTAATAATAAGAGTTTGGAGGATAAAACTTCTAATAAGGAATACTCTCAAGACATGGATAAAGAAGCTTCTGGTGCACATAATAATGACGTTGATGATGAATCTCCAACAGAAGAATGACAAGAATATTTGAGTGATGATTATCTCAGAAATCTATCAACCCTATTTAAATGGTACACTGAAACTTCTTCCAAAAGAAAACCAGAAAAAAAAGGAAGAAGAAGGATATCTTTCCAGAAAGCTGCAAAGACTATGCTCAATGAAGCAAATTATCTAACAGATATTCCATCAATTAGTATTGATATTGGAGGGAAGATGTAAGCACAACAGTACTCATATTGAACAGAGGTCAACTCAGGATTAATAGTAGTAAAACTCCTTCTGAAGCTTGTTTTGGAAGAGCTCATTCAGTAAAATACTTCAAGGTCTTTGGAAGTAAGGGTTACATTAAAAGGTGTGATGAGAGTTTCGAAAATTTGATGTCATATCTGATGAAGGTATCCTTCTTGGATATGCCTCTACCAAGAAAGCATACATATGCTACAATCTTAAGTTACATAAGATTGATGAGAGTGCAGATGTCAAAGTGGATGATATAAAAACAATTAGTATCATGGTTAAAGACCGATTATAATCAATGGGCAGATCCAAGTGTTGTTTTCATAAGAAGAGCTACAATTGCACAGTGTTCCAGTAGGACAGTGGCATCTGCAGAAGTAGTGTTTTGATGTACAAAATAAGGCACATTACATCATGTATAAATTAACAGGGAAAGAAATCTTGTCAGGAAGAGCTACCTTTTCAGAAACAAAGGGGGAGGGTAGTCAGAAGCAGAGAGAGAGCATATTGACGGGGGGAGTCATTCGTTTATGAAAGAAAAAGGTTGATTACAGGAAGAGATACCAGTGGATAGAGAAGTACTTATACAGACAGATCATAGGAAAATAAACCCTTTGCCATTGATGTCAAAGGGGGAGAGAAACTTCATATAAAGGAAAACTTCACATAAAGTAAAACTTCATAAAAGGAAAGCATCAACACAGGGGGGGGTTTTGTATATGAAGTTAATGGGTTGACCTCAATGACAAAAGGGGAGATTGTTGGAAATATTTTCATTGATGTCAACAGTCGATGTGATGATCTATTATTAATGATGAATTAACACAGTTGAGATTGTCATTGATGTCAACAGGTATATCAATCAGCCGAAGATGTCAAACTATACAGAAGTATGAATATCAAAGCTCATAAGTACAAAAGTATTTTGTGTCTATTGTTGATCACGATAGGATCAACAATCTAATGATAAAATCTCAGGAGGGATAGAGGCTTGAAAGAGCTCAGATGAAGGATGAGAGTTGAGTTAAGCTCAGAAGGGTTGCCATCGAGTTCAGAGAAAGGAGCCATCGATAATCTCGATGGACGATAGAGATTGCTGGAGACAATAGGAACAAATAGTCGTGGGCCATTAGATCCAGCATACATGTAAGGAGTATAAGAGTCGAACTCATTCAAACTCCAAAGCTTAGGAGAAGGAGTGACGAAGACCATTAGATCTAAAAGCTAAAAATGAGGAGCGACGTGAACCGTCTATACCTTTCGTGGGAATGAATTTTGGAAATCGGATATCGGGAAATCACGAGTCGGAAGAAGGGAAGTGCTCTAACCTATGAAATAGTGAAACACGAAATTGTGATTAGATCCAGACCATTGGATCGAGGACTAATCTGAGCCATCGATCGAACAGGAAATGAACTTGCAAAGTCACGATTCACGAATTCATTCTTGACCATCAGATCATCCGAAAAGATCACAGCCATTGACCATTCCGAAAAGATCACAGTCATTGATCGTACCAAAAGGATCATAGCCATTGATCATTCTAAAAGCATCGGGACTGTCCATTGTCAAGAATGGCACGTGGCGAAGGGTCGTCGTTTCGCTGACTCGAAGAATGGAAAAGTCAAACGTAAGTGTTGTGGGAACTCGTGATATGCAAGGTCATGAAGAGATCCTAGTCGTCGGTTGGAAGGCAAGCACGTGGCACTGGATCAACGAACTCGGGGATTCGTTATTCGGAGAAACAACGACGAGAGTTGTTCGAAATCCCAAAATGTGAAAATGTGAAACACTCAGCCCTGGGTCATAACCTGTGGTCACGAGGAGGGGAGGAGCTAGTGAAACTAAGCTCTATTTCAGCGATTACGACATGGAGTGTCGAGACCCTTCATCACAAGAATGTCGAAATGCAAAATCATGATAGAAATCGTGGGCCATCAGATCTGGAAAATGTTGGAGGGTCGTTGGATTGAACCAAGGAAAAACGACACAGCAACTAAGGACACATGGCATACTCAAACACTGACAAGTGTCAAGTTGATATGGCATTACAGGCACGTGTATATCGCGGATATGAATGACACATGGTAGCTAATAGGATTGTGACACATCATCAAGTGACATAAGCATTTACGTCACCCCCAGGAGTCTCACTTTGGAGTTTTGCATTGTAAGCAAAAACTCTAGTATCTGGAAGTCTCGAACGTCGAAACTCTGAAAGGGACACGCGTCAGGTGATTTACAATCACCAGGAGTTGAACTGTTGGAGGTCACAAATATTCAAAGGCAAAACACCGAAACCCCGGTAGCCACACATCTCAACGCCTAATTAAGACACAATCGTTCGATTAAGGAAAGAAGGGATCGGATTAAGGTTTAAGGTGGACTGTTGATCTCTTCCATGGAAGAGACGTGAACCATTTGATCGTATCGGCAATATCACAACCGGGAGTTTTGTAAGGAGCAGTGTCTCAAAGTTACGAAGGTCAAAGTACTGAAATCCTGACAGTCGTTCATCTCAAAGGGTGATTGAATCACAACAATTTATTCTAATAAAGCGTTAAAAGCGTGCACTAGGTCTAGCGCTTGGTTACCGCAGTTGGTCATATGGTTCCAAGAGGGAATATGAACCGTCCGATTGTTTCGACGATTTCGTGATCGTGAGTTTAGTAAAGTGTGAAGTCACGAAGACTCGAATGTCTAAACGCCGAAACCCCACCAATCGTCTATCCTGTCAGGAGGATGAATCATGGTCGTTGAACTGAGAAGTGCTCAAATGCTCATTTGGCCTAAATTTCCTTAAGCGTGAGGTCACCGCCATTGGTCATATTGTAAAGATGTTTGACATTGCAAAGTGTAATGCATTGCCGAAATTGTTGAGCCAGTGGTTCTGTAATGCACGGTCATGTGAAATGGCCTGAAGGAAGCGCCTCCACGGAATCTGGTCTCTATAAAGTAAAAGAGATTTGATATCAAGTATAAAGGATTAAATTGATCCATGACTGTGATCAATTTATGAAAAACCTTCACGGTATAATAAATCGATACACAGTCATGATTAAAAGAGAATAAATCATGAAAAAAACATGAATAATGAATAAAAAGGAAAAAATATTAATTAAAGTTTAAATTATCATTTTTAATGAAAAGGTACAATGGTTCAAATAAAGGGACAAGTTGTTTTAAATTTCACACATGTTTGAAGATTATATAAACGAGAAAAAGTGGTGAGAAGAAAGTGTCTCTGTGGTTCACATTGGAAGATCTAAAATCGGAGTAGAGTCCAAGATGAAGAACTCTTCGTTCTAAGATGCATGTCAATGTCTAATTGAAGATCAAGAACAGAAGAAGACAAAGCAGTAGTTATGCACTCCAGAACTTGATAAAGAAGACTATACAAGCAGAGGCTGCATCAGACCAGTAGAAAGTACAGCAATGGTTGAATGAGTCAAATTCAGTGAAGTACATAAGAGAATGAATTGCATTATAAACTAAGGGTGGTTGGGTGGTGCAAGGGAAGGTTGGAGCCTGCAGGGGAGTTGGTGCTTCCTTGTCAGTTGTAGCTGACTAAATAATGAGTCAAATCTGGAAGCATACAAGAGAATGAACTGTACTTATAAACCAAGGGTATTAAAAGTAAGGAAGGCTGAGCCGGCAGGAGTTGGCGCTTCCGTCGCTTCAGGTCGACCAAATAGGGTCAAGCCTCCTACCAATTGGTGCTAGTGAACAAAGTGAAGGAAAGCCTTGTCATTGTGGTCGACTAAACAACAAGCCTCACCATTTGTTGGTGGTAACGAGGTGTAAGTATCCTTCCGGGCTTGTAGCCGGGTAAATGGGGTGACAACATCCTTTTCACCTGTAGCTAAAGAAACTTGGGGAATGTCTCTCCATCAAGTTGTAGCTTGAAAACAGTTTTGTAAAAAGAACTTTTTATTAATGAGAAAAGCGTTGGTGGTTTTCCCTGTTGGGTTCCACGATAAAATCTTGTGTTCATAAGGGTTTATTGTTCATCATATATTGCCTAATTAAATAATTAATATGTGTGCTTAATATGGATGAAGATAAAAAGAAAAAGTAGACAATACTAATTCACCCCCCCCTTCTCAGTATTGTTGGATATTTCCATCAGTTTGATCAACTAATTCTATCAATGGATACACCTAAACAGAAGAAATCTCACAAGGGTGGGAGCTTAGTCAGGATTGAGCCTTCTAACATGCACCTATTTGATACTGAACCTCTGATCAGGGAGGTCTTCCAAAGGGTTGGTTTCCTATCTTTCTGTCAAAATATGTAGAGGGGACACCCTGAGGTAGGCATGGAATTTGCTTTAAACTTTGATGGCACTAAGACCAAGGTAGGAACCCTTGAGTTGGAGGTATATAAGGCCACCATTGCAGCAGCCACTAAGATACCTAACACTTGTGAAAGGTGGTTCAAATCTATGACTCTCAATGTAGCCTTTTCTAAAGATTTCCTCAAGCCAAATCATCAAAAAGATAATTTGTCCAAGGGAGCGTCTAGGAGCCACTTGGTTGAGGGTTTTGACAAAATGTTGAAAGTTATCCAGAGGTATTTTACATGTGAGGGAAGATTCAACATGATATACCAGTATCAAATTAGGCTTTTTCTACACTTCACGGGCAAGGATTTGATGAACACACCTTTCTATTTGTTTAGCAGTATGGGAAAAATGGTTGATAGGGTCCAAGACAAGTCCAAGGTTGTGGACATTAGTGTTTTCCACTCAGGGTTGATCAGGATGCTTGTAATGGAAGAATTGAAGAAAAGAAACCTCACTTGGGAACAATTCATAGTCTTTGTTAATCTGCAGCTAGATGTAGCCTCTATCCCTCAATCTAGGGTGCAAAGCCCTTTTCCAGCTAGTAGTGTTTCCCAAGCAGAAACAATCAAAAAGAGAAAGGGAAAACATATTGCCCAAGACAAAAAAATTCCTAAGGAAGTTGAAGAAGAAGAGAGGGAAGCCCATCACTCCCCACAAAGGGAACTTCCACCTCAACCTACACTTGAACTAGAGGAAGTTCCCTCATCATCCAAAACTACAGCCAAAAAGGGGAGCAAATTGCATTTTCCTTCACCTACTGCAGTAGCTGAGACAAGAGTTAGGAGGCCTTTCACTAGATCATCAACCCATAAGGAAGATGCTAAAACAGAAGTCATAACCAAATATTTTGTCCCAAAGAAAGATAGGGGTAAAGGTGACACTATTGGGAAGCCTATTGAGGTCATGACCAAAGATTTTGTTCAAAAGAAAGAAAAAGGTAAGGGTGAAACTACTGAGAAGCATGTTGAAGTCATAAACATCACTACTCCCCCTGATAATCCCACCTTCAAGAGATTGATCAGACAACTCAAGGATGCAAGGAAGGAAATTGCCTGTTTGAAGGGAGAAATATTGATTGAGAAGAGGAAGATGAGTGAAATCATGGACATGTATAATGAGACCCTTGATCTGGCTAGGTTTATAGCAATAAGATTCTTTCCCCTCCATAGGCAACTTCAGACTTTGTACAGGCAAAACATAAGCATACAGTCCCAAAACAGAAAGCTCAAAGAGGAGTTGCAGCCCTTCAAGGATGATCTAGCCCAGAGGAATCTAAATGTTATAGCCCAAGCTACAATAGAGAGAAATTCCCCTACAATAGAGAGAAATTCCACTGCAACAGAGAGAAGTGCTCCTACAACAAGGAGAAGTGCCAGATTGAGAAGATGAAGTGGAGAGGATGGAAACCCCATTTTTTATGATGATCAGCTTTTGCAGCTTGAAGTTTTGAGGGAAGTGTTATAATTTCACCTACTGGAGGTATCTACAGGCTTATAATCCTTCTTCTAAGACTTTTTGGGTTTTTTGAGGTTCATTGCATGAAACAGAAAAACACAGAGCATTTCGCAGCGCCTGGCGCTATAGAATCATCCACACAGACTGTTATGTTGATTCGCTACTGAAAGTGCTACGGAATCACCTAGCCAGACATAAAGTGGCAATTTGCTACGAAAATTTGTTGCTGAACATTTACAAGTGGGCATTACAAAATTTGCTACCGAATGCACTACGGAATCTACTGCAGAATAGTTTTACATAGGCGGGCGCTACGGAATTTGCTACCAATTGCGCTACGAACTTGTTGTTACAGTCAACAGTTTTGAATTCGCTGCCTTTTCTTAGCTTTCATGATTTGGAGGGAACCGATGATCACCAAGTGGTAGATGGAGCTCAACACAAAGGTTTGGTGTACACATGGCACTGGTGGAGATGCGCCCAAGCAACAGCAAATCATGTCATTTATATCTTGTTAGAGTTGTTGCCAACATGCTCCATGTTTCTAGCAGTTGTGGTTTCACTGTTTAGACTATAAATACATCAGAATAATGTTATGTTGAGGTTCAAATGGTTGAGCAGAGCTCCCTATTTTGTAATATTTTGAATAAACAGAGCCATACTATGGTTTATGTATGAGATATGAGATATTTTGATTAATAAAAGTTAGCCTATTTTCATTATCTTGCTTCTTCTTACTATGAATTCTCATTATTGGATGATCCTTATGAGATGTTCTAGTTGTGTTATAATGGATGTTTGATTATGATGTTGTTGTAAATGTTTTTAGTGTTTTTAATTTAGTTCAAGGAGTTCTTGTGACTAAGTTTTTCTTCACCTAGTTGCTATAAGGCTTGATGCTTATAGCAGACCTATCCATCTTCCTCACTAAGTCTTCCATCTACTCACATTTATCCTTAAACTACTGACTGAAGTTAACCAAAACCTCATTTGCTTATGCATACTAGCCTAGATTTTTTGTGTTGAAACATTGTTATGTTGAGTTTTGTCCATTTGACCTTCTATCATTAATCTACATTTACAAACCTATTTGATGGGTGTTGGGCTTATCCTCTTGCAATTTGAGGGTGACTCTCAGTGCTAACACATTAGACTTGTATTCCTTCAATAATTTGCTTAGCGCTTATGTGTTTATTAAGTAAAGGAAGGGGGAAAGGGAGCATCCCTAGTGAAGCCCTCTCGAGGATTTGAAGAAATGAGAAGGTGAGTCATTTATTATAACTGTAAAGGATGCACTCTGAAGGCAACCTGTGATCCAATTCACAATATTTATATTTATTCCCACCTGTAAGAAGACTAGGCGTAAGAAGATCCAGTTCACCCTGCCGCTTTGAGGTTCTTTTTTTAACGGAGTGGAGGACCTCTTGGGCTATTGCTACAGCTTCATGAATTTTCCTATTATGCAAAAAAAACAAATTGTTCCTCTCTAATTACTTCACTTAGTAGTGGCCTTAATCTTCTATAAATGATCTTAGTTATCAACTTATAGACAAGATTACAACAAGAAATTGGTCTAAAGTCCTCGAGCGAGTCAACATTTTGTTTTGGGGGGATGAGGGATAGGAACGTTTAATTAACAGCACCATGGATTCTTCCTACCCTCTGAGATTCTCTCACCATCATAAGCAAATAATCTTTGAGTAAGTCATAAAATATTTTGAAAAATTCGACAGTGAAACTGTCTGGCCCAAGGTTTTTTCCATTATGCATGGAGGATAGGGTTGCATAAAGTTTTGTCTCCTTCACCTCCACTTCCAAAGACCGATTCATATCATCTATGAATATTGGCTAAAACTTTGTTACAAATTCAAGAATATCCTCGATAGGAAAACCTACAGGGGTTGTGAAAAGGCTTTTGAAATATCTTGCTCCACCTTCGACCTTTTCTTGGAACAAGCTTACCATAGACTCTTCCTCATTCTTAATTTCCAAAATCATGTTGAGATTCCTTCTGTGATTAGAAAAATGGTGAAATAATTTTGTATTGTTGTCTCGTTCTTGTAACCATAACGCCCTACTTTTCATGCGCCACACCTATTCCTCTTTTTCAACCACAAATTTCTCAATTCCTCCAGTGTTTTTAGCTCAACTAACTGAGTTGGACTAAGAGGGCCTTCATCAATTATTTTGAGTAGGTATGATAGTTTATCCTCAGTCTCTGTGATTTCCTTGTGCCTCTTGGATTTCCAAATAGGAATCCATTGTTTCATGGCATTTTTTTCTCTTTTCATATTGGCTTCAAATTGAAAAATCAGTGGTTCAGGATTTCAGGGAGACAGTCTCACCCATGAGGAGGTCACCAGTTTCTTAAAGTATTTGTCTTCCAACCATACATAACTGAATTTTAGGGGAGTTGGAGGGGATTTTGATATGGACTTCCATTGTAAAGAGATGGGACTGTGATAAAAAAATCCCACCATCCTTCATGTTAGATTTGAATATGAAACCCATTTCCAAGAGCACCTAAGAGATCAGAAATCTATCCAGTCTCTTTGTTGCCTCTTCACTTCATGTTCTGAAGTTACGCCATGTTGGGGTTAGCTTTATCAGTTCTAGGTCTACCAGGAGAGAGTTCTTAAGGAAGGATAGAAAGAAAACTCTATGGTTGTCTTCACTAGAGTTCGCCCCCCACACCTCTTTGAGGGAAAGAGTGAAGTTAAGATCTCCTCCTATCACTGGAAGGGGGTCATTAAAGACACCTACAGGTTTCAATTTTTCCCAGAAAGGGACTCTGTCAAAGTAAAGACCGTAAATGTTGACAACTGAAAATGAAAAATCACTATCTTTAATTTTAAGTTTAACAGAGATAGATGTCCAAAAAGAGGAAGAAGATAAATCCTTAAAGTCGAGGCTTCATCTTGTGAGAATCCTTCCCGACATTCCCTTGGAATCTATTGAACTAAACGACCAGTTCCTTAACCAATAACTCACAACCTTCGTGGTTTTTTATCCTATACACATTGTCTCCTTAAGCATGATTATATCATGCGTGAGGCTCAGGAGCAACCTCTTGACGAATATCTTTTTCTGGGGGCTCCCAACCCCTTTGACATTAAAGGAAAGAATAATCATATGGCTGGGGGGGAGCAGGGTGCTCCTCAATCTAATGGAATTGGTGACTAATGATTGGGTGCCTTTACAAATTTTAGATGCAACATTTTCTTTAGCCTTTAACAAATGCGACTTTCTTCCAACCTGTGAGACTAGAGGAGGATCTAAAGCTAGTCCTCCCTTTGAAGGGATGGTCTCTTTAGGGAAATATTTCGGGCATAAGGCATAGACTTTTGTTGGAGGAGAGGAGGGATTTTGTACCGATAGGGAAGTGGGACAAGAACTCTTCATTAATTCATTTAGGGGGATAGAGGTCAAAGAAGGGCAGGGGGGGAGGCGAGAAGGGAGGCATGGGGTGTCAAGGTGAGCTCCCCAGATGGAGAAACAAGAGAAGCGGGGATAGGGAAGAGGGAGGAATCCCTTTCTAGGACACTTTCACACAAGGGGAGGGGAGGAGGGACATAAGCGGTCTAAACCTCACCTGTAGAGGGAGGCTCCATAAGTGGGGGAGGGGAGGAGAGATAAAGGAGAGTAGGAGGGACCTCAACTTCAACCTTCTAATAAACTTTCAGTACCGAGTCAGAAGAAGGATCAGTACCAGAGTCCGAGATTCAATTTTCCATACCTGATTAGGTGACATGAAAAGCCAAGTCCCCCAAAGTTGTGCTTGTAGCTACCACCTTTCTCGGGCCAATGCTGACTTTCACATTTTTTCCATCCACTAAGACTTCTTCACAAGGTCCATCCTTGCAATGGTAGATTTCCTTCACCAAACCTTTGGTGGGGAATGTCCTAGAGATGAAAAGTGTGAGCATTGAGCACGAATGTGCTTGATTTCATGGAATCCATGGAATAAAAAAGGTAGCTTCCAATAGTCTACCCTTTCATGCCAAATTATGTCCTCAAAAATTGTATCTAGACTTCCCACCAGTCCTTCCCGAATGTCCACCTCAAATTGGATCCATGCCTAGCAGTGATCCTTCTTGGAAGCCCAGTTTGGCTAGAGCCCCACAAAATATCCCAACTTGTTGCTAATCATCTCAAGCACTTCCCTTGTCGAGAAGGCCAAGGGTAACCTAGGAAAAAATTCCCAAACCTTCATATGGGACACTGGCTCCCTAACAGGATCAAATTCCATTGTCCAAGATTTTAGAGTTAGCCCCGATGGACCCTGTTAGCACTCTTTCGGTTGAGTTATTTCAAAGAAAAAAATTTCACTACTGGAACTTCTGGTAGCGCCTTCATTAAACTTTGGCAGGAGATGCTCGAGATTAACATTTTTTTGGTCAAGTCTTACAAAACATTTGGATTATATATGCTATTAAACATTGGACAAAAGATTATTGGATTTTAAGGCCAAACTCCAATTCCACTTTACAAACTCATAGTCCAAATAGTAGCCAAGTGCGAATTTCTGGGATGTAATTTAACCAACAACATCTAGGGTTATCAAGTGTTTGTATCATCTTTCCTCTACACAACTGCAATTAGCATCGTGGATACACTACGCATCACTCTGTGCTTGTTGCCCCCATACTGGTCGACTCTCACCTTATCTAGTGTTAAAGTTGTTTGAAACCTATGCACAAGTGTCTATCGAGCCCTATCTCCTTTTGTGTTGCAGTTGTTAGAACTATTTGTTTTTTATACCATAATTTGCACTCCTTTTTCAAAACGATGGTCAGTTGTTTCCTCTAAGAAATTGTCAGGATGATCATTGGCTAAGAGGGTTTGACATTCTTGTAGCTCATTGAATATATATAGGTGCTACCAAAATATTAAAAGTTTTATTATTGCTCTCGATCTTTTAAAGCCATTGTTATTTTATAAAAAATATATATATTAGGGTTTTTTTAGGCCAATATTTATGTCATAGAGTACCCTGGAGATCGAGAGCTAATCTACATTACAAGCCTGCATTACTAGCACCAAAACCACATATCAAGCTTGCTCGAGTACCAAATATTGGGCATGTTATTTTTATTTAAAAATTGAGCCTTTGACTCATCAGGCTAGATCTATGATTATGTGACCGAGGACCAGAGTACCAAACATCAAGCACAAATCCAAGCACCAACGCACAGGAGAAAAAGAAAAAAGGGTTTTGGGCTTGATCATGGGACCATACTTTCAAATCATCGACAACACCCAACCACACACCAAGTATCAAACATACGTCAGAGTCTCATCGAATGCCACAAGGAGGGAGCCCACAATGTGAAACAACATGTCAGAGTCTCATCGAATGCCACAAGGAGGGAGCCCACAGTGGGAAACTATCTTTACACTACGTGTCAAGGACCTATGGAAACACTTGTATATATAAAGACAAAGACAAAGTCATTAAACTCAAAGAAATCATCTTAGCAACTTGATAAGAATGGATGACAGGAAAATTGCAGTTGTTATTAGAAACCTTCATTCCTGTGAATTGGAGATTGGTCGTACAAGTCTCTTGCTTGGTATTTTGAAGACTAAATGGTACAACAAAGACCATCCTCAGTTTATAAAGATATTTGAGGTGCTACAGAAGTGAGCGCAAGTTAAAATTGAAGAAGATATTAAGAAACACAACACGAGGAACCCTAGTTTCCAAGCGGGTTGTAAAAAATGCAGTTGTATAAAATCTTCATCTTACAAAGAATTGAGGGATTTCTATTATTTTTTCATGGATAAACTTTTCTTCTAAGAGAATCGTACCACATTGTCACTATTTCAATGTACCCAATTGCAAAGATCGTTCAAGGGTTTATTGGGATCTTGACAACGCAGTCCAGAACTGATTGAAGGATCAGGCTAGCATTTCCAGGAAAAGATCATCATCAAGATATTGATAAGAAGACAGTTGTAGCAGTAGTATTTTCGTAGTGAATGTGAAACAGGGAACGACGGTGAAAGCTCTGAAGAAGCTAGATTCACTATAGGAAGTTCTAGAAAGACCCAAAATTGTGCAAAATCAAGAAAATGACACATGAAACTCTATTGGCAATTTCAAGACCTGATAACTAGTGTTAGTCTTCGATGCAAGGCCACATTCATGTTGACTTAGGGAGGATAACCTTATTTCAGGTGTTCATGTGTTGAGATGATGTTCATGACATGACTTGTTCTCTGCAGCAATTCCTTGATCAAAACAGAGCAAAATATATCAAACTCCTATTTTATAGAGATGCCAGAAAGCCTATAACTATTGGAACATATCTAGCATTCCCTTACGCTCTCAAATAGGTGTAAATCTTGGATACAATCAATTAGCTAGAAAAGTATCGAATTCCAGGAAGCAGTTTAAGATTTTGGGTGATTCATTTAGTGCTTAAAACCAAAAGGCTATCTCTTGATTTCTTGGCAGCAAAGAACAGATGTGGTAATCAAATCCCAGTATTCGAGGAGCAGAATCAACAAACAGTTCGTGGTCCACTTCTTCAATAAGTTTGACATCTATGAATCTAGGTTCAAATTGGCAATTGTTCCATTCTATCTAATATTCAAAGATCATCTTCAGATTCTATCAATCCAAAAGTTATAATTTTCTTGCAACTAATCCAAGCAGAATTGACCAGCAGCCTCAACATTCGAGATCCCTTGCTATCTTTTCCAGATCCATTTATGTTTTGAGAATTTGATTGATTCCTAAGATTTAGTTTTCTCTTCTAGAAAACTAGCAACAACTAGCTAATAAGTATTATATATATATATATCATCATCATTTGTAATTCAAAAAGGCAGGGAGAGGATTCAGTACGAGGGATTCAGGGAGAGTTGGGGATGGAAACTCAATATATTATTTTTTTAAACCTTTTTGTTCACCGGACCTCTATGTAAAGATATCAGCTGCAAATAAATCCAATGGTCAGTTTGTTCTCTAATTTTGTGTAAATCATCTTTTCTTGTTCCTCTGCTCGAATGGGCTATGCTACTATCGAGTATATGTACACATTTTCTGTGCTGAGAAGATTTTTGTGCAGGGTATGTTGTAACCTTTGTCATAGAGCTATTTGAGTCTTTAATTCATGTTTAGAAAGGTTTTCTGAATGTTGAATTATTCCTATATTGTTATACATATTGAAGAATAAGATGTTTTTTTTTATTATCTTACTGTTTTGTTTCTCATATTTCTTCATCACATGCCACTATCTCATTTTTCCGATCTAGGTTTTATCAACTTGATCTGTTGCACATAGAAAATTGGTACAAAGATCCTAATCACAAGCCTCCATCTTTGATCCTACCACTCTCAAACATTTTAAATCTAAACCCTTATTGAGCATTTTTGAATCAAGGTGTGCTAGGCTTGACTCAATTGCAGTCTTGAGTCAACTTCTAGCGCTAACAGTCCCCATGTCAAATTTCTCTTAAGCAAATCCGCATAGTCTTCTTCAGAATGTAAAAGAAAATAATTCCATCCCCTAGCCAACACATGGGACTCTGGATCATATCCGAGCAATGGCTTCCATTCTTGATCTATCCACTTCTAGAGGGTCGTCTCTCCTGCATTCTTTCAATTAAACTGACCTACCAGCATAGAGAGTAACTTTTGTAATGGGAATGTCCACTCCTAATACCATCCTTACATAGTCACCATTCTTTCGTATGCACTTTGATCCATTTATATGCACAAAAGGCCTCGAAGGGAAAACCTCAGATGAAAGAGATCTACCACCTTCACAATTTTTGAAGCCACGAACTGGCATATTAATTCTAGAATTCTCCTTCGGACAATTTTCTTCCTTTGCTCGTTTGAATGGAGTATTGTAGCCTCCTAATATAGGTTCAGAATTCATGTGGGGGGGAAGATAGACAATTCCCTTCTTTCCAAAAAATTCTTCCCGCAATAAAAAGGTATGGTCACATGACGGGCTCACGTCATAATCCAGGGTGTCGTCTTCTGAGGAGTCCATTTGTCCCTCTTAGTACGCCTGATCGTAGAGGATCTCGGGCCTAACAAAGGTGGGAGGGGGAGGATTTTTGTGTAAAGGAGTCGAAGTTCTAGAGGGGTCGGGAAAGGACAAAAAAAGGTCAAAAAAAGGAGAGGGCGAGGAAAGGAGGGCATGAGTCCCTCGCACTCAGTCTTATTGGTCGAAAAATATTTTCGCAAGAGATAACTACAGAGATCCCCCCTTGATAACCTCCTTATAATATCCAATTTATCTATTAGTATTTTCATATTAAAACAATTATAATAAAATATATAAAATGTGAAAAACATGCTCAACCTGGAAAAGCAGAAAAGCAAAAGAAGAAAGATTGAGATTGATCACTATGTAAATATTTGTAATTTACTACATTCTTATTATTATCACAATTTTCATCATTCTACATTGTTACTTTATATATTCAACATATTCCTCGTGTAACTCATTAACTATACTTTTATTCATACTCTCTATATTCTCAACAAACTGATGTAATTGAATAAATTTCAAATGATCATATTAATCTTCAACATATAGATGTACATATTTGTTGTTGATATACAAAGTTTGTGTGACCACCCATGACTAGAACCAGCATAGATCCATCTTAAGCCAAGATCTATCAAGCGCCAAGTGGGATCAAATATATCGAGGTGCAAACCTTGAACCTTTCCTCATGTTTTGCACTCTAAAAAAGGTTTGCACCTCAAGAGATTTGATCCCTCTCGACGCTTTATAGATATGAGGTTAAGATGGATCTGTGTTGGTTGTAAATCAATCATCTCATCATTATTCATCTTCTTATACATCTATTTTTATTTTTCATATAATTGAAGAAATTATCATGGTCTTTTATGCTCTGCAAATAATTACTAAATTTAAAAACTTTGTTGATAACCATTGACATGTATTATATATTATTGTTTTTTTTGTGAAGCATGATGATATTTGGTATCGCTCGATGACATATGATGAATTTGGATATTCATTTTTTAGATAGAAATCACTAGTTTATTATAATAAAAAAATTAATCTTTACATAATGCATTTCCCCAAGGAAACCCACTGGGCACTTCCCACACACTTCCCCTTATTCTGAGGATGGTACCTGGGTTAAACCAGATTCTTTAGAGCTCAAGGCTAGGTCAATATTTCAAAAACGATTAACTCACAAAGAGAAAACATGTCACAAAGTGGGATTTGAACCCGAAAAGGGGAGCAAATAACTTTTTCTCTTAGCCACTCAAGTTACACTCAATTGACAACAAGTCTATTGGTTGGACATGTATTGTTTAATTTAATATCAATGTAAAGAGTCTAATTTTATTTTGTGCAATTTTTTTTCCAATGAAAACCTTGTGGAGAAATCAAAGGGATGCTTCCCTAGATTTGTGTATGACCTCCATAGTAAACTCGTCAAGGTACACTATTGCAACCCACCTAGGGGTATTCGAATTGGGCACCTATTGGCATGGAACTAGCCAAATTCACAGTGATATTGATGACAATTGATTGAGCTAACCCATTGTGATATCTATGTAGTTTTATTTAATGATATGTAGTATAACATTTGTCTTCCAAGGAAAACGTTGTGGGAAAACCCCTGGGCACTTTATGCATTTCATAGATGGTACCTAGTGTAAACTTGTTAGTGTTGACTACAACTCTTGACCAAGTAGGGATATCAAGAGAGGCATGCAGCGCAAACAACCAACTTGGGGGATTGACCCCAAGAAAACTTGCATGAAGCTAAAGGTACTCAACCGCTTGAGATAGCCCACCAGACTTATATGTAGTATAATGTTTATATTAAAGTTTTTAATATCAATTCGGCTTTTATACCTTGTGTTACTTTATATTTGTCTTTATATTGAAAATGTGTTTTTGATTGCTTGATTCTATATATTTGGACCTTATAAAACAACTATTCATTTCTTATTTAAAAATTCTTAAGAACCTAAAATTGACTTTGTCTATAATAGCAGGGAATCTTTTCGAATATGAATTATGTTCTGGTTTTGAAACGTTCCAACATTTCATGTAGAAACTCGCCCATCATTAGGGGATATAAACTAACTTTGAAAAATAGAAAAAAGGGAATAATTGTATAGAATTTATATGTTTAAGGTGAAAATATAGTTGTTTGTAATATAGAGAAAAATATATTAATTAATGATAAAATAAAAGTGAACAACCTATTGTGCTCTGAATCATGTTAGGGTTTAGTGTTTCTACTCAACCCCAGTGTACTAGGCCACCCCTGGTAGGGCAAGCCATGCTCCCAAGCGAGGGAGGACCGCGAGGTGCCTCCTACAGTCATGTTGTGGTGCAAGGCAACACAGGTTGCGGATCTAGACGACCAACTTTGAATCGCCCCCAGACATGCGCTCCCAGCTTCTCTTCGAAGGTTCATTCAAAGGCAAGGAAATGGAAATTGATTCAGGGAACACTTAGACAAGGGAAGCACGACCTTGGGCACCCAGAAAGTGCATCCCTCAGGCGCCGCAAGCATCGAAATATGTCATCAGTTTGCCCAGAATAGAAGAACAGAAACAATACATGCGAGATTATGCCCTGGTCGGAAAATTTCTAGGGTTATGGCCCTCAAAACGTGAGCTGATAAAATGGATACAACAATGGTGGAAACCCAAAGGTCACTGTGACCTTCAGTTGGGATCCAAAGGGTTCTTCACAATAATCCTACAAAATCTAGTGAATAGGAACCACATCTTTGATGCAGGTCCTTACTTCTTCAACTCGGCTAGTCTTTTCCTGTGCTTTTGGACGGAGAAGTTCAGCCCTCAAATAGAGGATTTTGCACATGCACTAGTCTGGATTCGACTCTATTCCCTGCCACAGGAGTTATGCCTTGATGAAGTCTCAGTGGGTATTGAAAACACCATTGGAGTATATGTGAAATCTTCAGAAGCAACCAAGCAGAGAAAGTATATGATCCAAAAATGAAAAGGAATTAATAACAAATTGATATTAACTTGATGCTCGTGAATGATTAAAGAGTTCATCCATCATAGACCATGCTGCAAATAAGAGAAGATAACAGTAATAAGAAAGAGAAATGGACAACAAGAACTTGTTAACGGAGTTCACCAATGTGTGGTTACGTCTCCTGGACCGCTTCCAAGTGGAGGACCTCTTTATTGATCGTGAAAGGCTCAAGTTCTATTTACAATGGCTCCTTGTTTTTAAAAACAAGCTTTTGATCTGTTGTACAAGACCTCCTTGTGCAGATGCACACATGCCTCAACAATCTTCTCTCAAAACATGACTAAATGCCCCTCAAAACATGAGAAATGGGCCATAAACTTAAACTCCTCTTTACATTCCCTGCATACCAAAGTACCCTCTCAAGCTCAATAATCTTGGTTTATATAGTTTTTAGGCTCAGTTAGAGAAGCGCAACTTCCTGCAAAGATCTGGCCTCTTTTTGGGATCAAATCCCCCTCCAAATGGCCAAGCAATCTCCAAAAATGTCCAATCTGGGCCAAAACTATAGCAAATTAGGCACTCTGTTACAAAAATTAAAATAATCCCCTCTAGCACTGGCGTGCACCCCTTTTACACAGTCACATGGTATCATGTGGCCAAGCGTCAGCCCCCTAGGGGCTGCCCATTGGCCCCTCATCCGCAACTCTTGGTCATATGGCACTTAAAAAGGAACCAAGGGTCGATCGGCATGCCCAACTACTGGTCATCGCCCCGAGTCATATGGCATCAGGTGCGCACTAGTACATGGCCCCCGCGCCTGTCACTGAACCGTGGAGTGGAGCGTCACATGTGTGATTGTGGTTGTGTGGAGTAATAAAACCGCAGGTTGGGGCTAGGCCCCAGCCCCCTTTCCACCTCTGACCATACCATAGCACTTTAAATAAATAATATGCGCCAAGGGTTAACAAGGCACATCGCAGGCGGGTTCATACCCGGCCTGCCCCAAAGCGCTTCCCCCATGCCAGATGTCACACGGTTGAAACCAAGGAAGTCCAAACAATTTTTACCATAGCCAACAAATGATGGGGTGCCACGTGGCAGCCCATGTCTGGGCCACGTGGCACCGTTTAACTTTCCCTTGATTGTGACACTTGTCAAAACCCGATTGGACCACATCAACCACCTGCCCAGTGGACATGCCACTACTCTTCCACGCCACTACACGGTCAGGTACCACGTGTCACGATGCCATGTCAGCATGATCACATCAACATGACGTCAATGTTGACTTTTTTCATGTTGATTGTTGACTTTTTACCTGTTTGGGAAATCAATTAGAGTGCAATAAATATCGCATACGGTGTTCATTTGAGGAAGTAAATATATGGTCGGAATCAGTGCAACGATTCGAACACAATGGAATTGGCTTCATCCAATTCCAAGAACTTTCATTTTTGAGCATTTTTTGGACCCGAGGATCCTCCTGGATCATTCCTCCCCACTTGGAAGCTTTTGGGCCACCAAAATTCCGGTATCAGTTGGTGAATAAGTGAGGATATTGTTCCCTCACTTTTCCGATCTCCATCCACTTGGCCTGACTTGGATTTGTGCCCCTCAATCCCACTCGAAGATACTCCACATCGCCCTTGCGAGAAGTACGGACTCTTTTGTCCAAAATGGTGTCTTCCTACAACTCATTCATAAACTTAGGAGAAAAATCTTCTATGGTAGGAATATAGACACTCTCTCCTTGATCCTCGATCATAGGAGGCTCATACAATCTCAAGTTTTTCACATTTACAACTAAATAAATTTGCATATATGGAGGCAATTCTAACCGGAAAGCATTAGTACCAATCTTGTCTAAAATTTTGAAAGGACCATAACGAATTGGTTTTAGCTTTTTACCTTCTCCTTGCATTCGTTCCTTGTTGATGTATAACTAGACTTGATCTCCTACATTGAACTGATGATCAACTCGATGCATATCATGCCTCGCCTTCTACTTGGGTTGGCTTTTCTCCAATTGTTCCTGTACCGCCTGATGAATCGACTGGATTCGTTCAATGAACTTTGTAGACCTGTCCACATCACCGTATATGTCTGTTGCAATGTCTTTCCCAAAGACAAAATCCAAAGGATATTTTGGCAAGTACCTCAAACATGTTTCAAATGGATATCTCTGAGTAAAAGAATACTTGGCTCGATTATACACATGTTGCACATAACACAAATGTTCATCCCAAAGCTTAGGATGTTTGTTGCAATATGCCCGAAGTAGATGCACTATTGTTTTGTTCACCACCTCTGTCTGTTCGTCCGTCTATGGATGAAATGATGTTCTCTTCTTTAATCTGGTATCCATAAGTTCCCACAATCTTGACCAAAATTTCCCCATGAACCTGGAGTCTCGATCAGATACAATTGAAGTAGGTAACCCAAAATGAACCCATACATTTTCAAAGAACATTTGAGTTGTTTGTTCAGTTGTGACTTGCTTTTTACAAGGAATTAGAACACACATATATTTGAACCTATCCACAACTACATACAAGTAATCATGACCTTTCCTAGACATAGGCAATCCCCCCACAAAATCCATAGATACACTTTCCCATGGTCTAGAAGGAATAGGAAGTGGAGTGTACAAACCTAGTTTTTTGTTACTTGGTTTGCTTATCGCACACATAGTACATCCTTTTACATACTTAGACACATTTTCATGCATTCGAGGCCAATAACAAAACCTTTGTAACTGAGCAATTATCTTCTCTGCACCAAAATGTCCTTCTATAAGAGAAGTATGTGCCTCTCTGATTACATGGACTCTTTCACTTTCTGGAATACATAACTTGCCCAAATGATACAAAAGTTTGTCTTTAATATGATAATTAAATTATTCTGCTCTTTTACCATGACTTAAAGTTGCATAGACTTCTTTAAAATATTTGTCCTTTGCATATTGTTCAATGTAACTTTCATGAGTAATTGAATCGTTCTTAAGGATTGTAGTGATTGTACTATGAGGCCTTGATAACATATCAGCAACTTTATTATGAATGCCCTTTTTATATCTAATGACCAAATGAAATTGTTGTAAAAACCCCATCCATCTAAAATGCATTGATTGTTGTAGCTTAGTTTGTGATTGTAGATATTGTAATGGTTGATGATCAGTATGTATTATTGTTTCTTTGCCCATTAAGTATTGTTTCCACTTTTTAACACTTTGTACTAGAGCATACAATTCTTTATCATAGGTTGGATAGTTAATTATTGTTGTAGTGAAGGTCTCAGAATGATAGCATATGGGCTTTTTGTGTTGCATCAGCACTGCCCCCATGGCATAGTCACTTGCATCGGTTTCAATTTCAAAAGATTGTTGGAGATATGGCAATGCCAAAACAAGAGTTGTAATAATCTTCACTTTCAAAGTATCGAAATCCTTTTGTTGGCTTACTCCCCACTGGAATCCCCTTTTCACACTTGTCAAAGCATGTAAAGGTGTTGCAATTTGAGAGAAGTTTGCAATAAACTTCCTCCAATATTGTGTTTCCCCCATGAAGATTCCTACTTTAGTTACATTTGTAGGCTTTGGCCAATTTACATTGGAACCAACTTTAGAGGGATCAATCTCAAGCTCTCCACCTCCTACAATGTAACCCAAATATACAAGAGATGTTTTTCCAAATTCACGTTTTGACAACTTTACAAAAAAATGCTCTCTCTGCAACACTGAAAGTATCTGGCTAACATGTTGGACATGCTCTTCCCTGGTCCTACTGAAAATAAGAATATCATCTAAGTAGACTATTACAAACTCATCAATGAATGGCCTGAATACATCGTTCATAACCCGCATAAAAGTAGCAGGTGCAATTGTAAGCCCAAATGGCATCACTAACCATTCAAATAATCCTTGTTTTGTTTTAAAAGCAGTTTTCCATATATCCTGTTCAACAACTCTGATTTGATGGTAACCACTTCTTAAGTCTAACTTAGTAAAATAAACTGCATGTTTCAATTGATCTAATAAATCATCAATGCGAGGCAAAGGGTAACATTTTTTTACCATGATCTTGTTCAAGGCTCGGAAGCCCACGCACATGCGCCATGTGCCATCTTTCTTTGGCACCAGGATGGTAGGTGACCCACATGGAGAAGCACTTGGTCTGATAACCCCTTGTTCAATCAACTCTTGTACTTTTTTCTTTATCTCTGCATTTTTCAAAACTGATAACCTGTACGTTCCAATGTTAGGAAGAGGAACATCATGCTGCAACTGTATCTCATGTTCAAATTGTCTTTTTGGAGGTAATCCTTTCGAGACTTGAAATATATCATCATAGTCAGAAACAATTCTAACTAAGTCATCTTTCAACTTTGTATCACAATCTTTGAAAGTATCAATTCCGACAGTATCTTTAGCTTTTACAACCATTTACATTTACTTACATTTACAATTCTCTTCATTTGCCCTGAGTTGATTAGTGATAGATTCAATTTATTCTGATGAGCCCTTACAACATATTATTTTCCATCTTTAGTTAATTCATACATATTGTCTTCATGATAGAATATTTCCCTTCTATCATACAGATATGGACTCCCAAGTACAATACCACATATATCTAGTGGAACCACATCCAACTCAACCTCATCTATAAATTGTGAATTGATAGCAAACTTTAGGACACATTGTCTATTCACTTGCAACTGATTATCATTATGAATCCATCCAAAAGGATATGGTTTCTTATGAGGTTTAGTGATTAATCCCAACTTTTTAACATTTGTCTCTAATATCAAATTTACTTGTGAGCCTCTGTCAAATAGAGTATCAATTTTTGTATGTTTGGAAATTACTCTTATGTGAAAAAGTTATGTTCGTTTGACCTCATCAACTTCATTATCAACTTTTAAAGACTGAACTGAAGAACTTGTACTGGCTTCAGAATTTTTACCTTTGATTCCCGTGACTGTGACCTTGGTCTCATCTCCCGAATCAAACCCCAAATCTATTTGAGTTGTTGCAGTAGTCTTTGGCTTCCCTTTATTTCCGAACTTTGTTGGTTTCAATTCTGGGTGAAGGATCCAACAACAATCCTCACTATGGCCTTCTTTCTTACAATGAGTGCATGTAGGTCTTTCCTTCTTCACTGTATTAGTTTTCTTCCATTTGAACTTCTCTTTACCCTTGCCCTTGAATTTTCCTTCAGTAGGTTTAAATGGTTTTACAAAATCAACATTGACATTCTTGCCTCTAGATTCAAGATGAGTCGCTTGAACACACACCTCATCTAAACTAGTTGGATTAAACATAAGAATGGTATGTCGTAAATAACTATGCAAAACACCTATGTACTTAAGCAATGTATCTTGAGTATCCAATGGTATTCCCAACAATAAAGCTCTTTTTCGAAACTCATGTGTATAACTTTGGACAGTTTGTCCTTTTAACAGTCTAAATTTCTACCATGACATAATAGCTTGTTGCATATAAGCTAGAGGATAAAATTTCTTTCGTAATGCAGATGTAAAATCAAGCCATGAAGAGAGAGTCTTACCGAACTTTTTAAGATCTTGTTTTGTCCTGCTTTCCCACCACACAAGGGCGGTTCCTCCCATCTTGAGACTAGCAAGTTGGATCATAGTCTCCTCATCAATGATTTTTTGTATCCTGCAATACACTTCAATTTGTCTTATCCAATTATCTAACTTTTCCACATTTAGTTCTCCATCATACAAAGGCCACTCAAACTTAACATCAAGCTTTAACAAAGGCGTGTCAGACTTATGCTTATGTGTTTGTTTTTGTATAGTAGATGTTGTAGAATGAGAACTAGCATTTGAAGTAGAACTTGAAGAAGAAGGAGAAGAATGTGGTGAAGGTGGTGAAGGAGGAGGCTTTGAAGATTCTCCTTTCTCTTCACTTTTCCCCTTCATAAAAGGTTCTCCTAGAATAGGTTTCTTTCTCTCCAAGAAATCATCATATAACACTTTGACCATTTTCGGTTTTGATCGGAAAAGCCACAGTGTTGTCAATAGACTGTCGACGTTTCGGATCCAGATCAGGATCCATCTTCAGGACAATGAGCCTGGGTTTTAGGAAGAGGATTAAGCTTCGCGGTCTCACCGACCTCCATCCCCACGGATGATATTATTTGCTTCATAGAGGACGGCATACAGAATCTTAGTGATGAAGACAAAGAATTAATAAGACAAGACTGTGCAGTCATCCTAAGCAAAGCCAAACCTCCAAAAAGTAATATGAATAAAGAGGAACATGTAGCCCTAAAGAACCTAAGAAACGATGAAAAATTGGTTATTCTCAAGGCAGATAAAGGAGGCGCTATTGTTCTTATGAACATGGAGGACTACAACAAGAAAATGATAGAACACCTAACCAAGAGTGGCAGCTATAGGAAACTAGATTTCAATCCCATCAAGAAGATTATAAGGCAAGTAAAGATAGCCATCAACAATTCTAACCTAGACGAGAGAACCAAGAAACGCCTAACCCCCAACAACAAGATCACCCCTAGGATATACGGTCTGCCAAAAATTCACAAAGAAGACGTCCCTCTTAGACCCATAGTGAATACCATAGGTTCACCAACCTATGAGCTGGCGAAACACGTAGCTAAGATCCTTAGCCCTCTAGTAGGCCACATTGACTCTTTCATCAAAGATTCCAATGATTTTATCAATATCATCAAAAATGAAAAGGTAGGGCCTCAAGACACCCTCATAAGCTTTGATGTAGTCTCCCTTTTCACTAAAATCCCCTTAGATGAAGCTATCCAAATTGTCAAAGAAGTCACAGATCCAGAAACAGCTAAACTAGTCGAGGTTTGCTTACGCTCCACTTTCTTCAGTTACCAAGGAGAGTTCTATGAACAAACCAGTGGCATAGCAATGGGCTCCCCACTGTCCCCCATTGTTGCTAACCTGTTCATGGAGAATTTCGAAAAGAAATCCCTGAACTCCTTTCCCCTAAAACCCTCGAGGTGGAAAAGATATGTTGATGATACAAATGTTCTCTGGCCCCACGGAAAAGTTGAATTACATAAATTATTTCTACACCTAAACAGCATATCCGAAGATATAAAATTCACCATGGAACTTGAAGAGAATGATAGCATCCCCTTCCTAAACGTTCTTATCAAAAGTAAAATTAATGGTGATCTTGGACATGTGGTGTATAGAAAGAAGACCCACACTGAGAACTATCTCCACGCCAATTCCCATCACCACCCCAACCAGAAACTAGGTGTCTTAAAAACTTTAGCCACTAGAGCCATAAGAATCTCTGATGAAACACACCTAGATAAGGAAACAGATCACCTTACCAAGACTTTTAAGAACATAGGGTATAAACAAAAAGACATTAAGAATGCAATAAACAAATCCCTAGAAATAACCCGCAATAATCCCAATGCCCCTAAAAACCAAAACCCGAATAGAAGTGCCTACCTTCCGTAAATCCAAGGAGTGACCGATAGAATTGCAAGAGTACTCAGTAAAAAAGAGATTAAAACCTCCTTCAAACCCCTTGAAACCATCAAACAAAGTATGAGATCCGTCAAAGACAAACTTAACCCTCACAATGGCAAAGGAATCTACAAAATAGAGTGCTCATGTGGTAAATGCTACATTCGTGAAACCGATCACTCCTTCCAAGTTAGGATAAAAGAACATGGAGTTGACATCAAGAACGAATGCATCTGCACCTCCGCCCTAGTTGAACACTCCATTAAAACAAGACACCATGTTCGCCTAGAAGACACCAAAATCCTCGCCAAAGAGAATCACCTCTTCAAACGTCGTATTAGAGAAGCCATTGAAATCCGCAAACATCCTAGTAACCTTAACAGAGACAGTGGGTTAGAACTGAGCGAAAACTGGCTCCCCCTGATCCACAAAAAACAACAATAATCTTTGGTAATTTTCTTATCTTATTATAAATTAAATTATTCATAAGAAAACCCCTCCCAATTAATTCCAAGACAACCTAATAACCTCTTAAAAAACCTAAGAACATAATTGATTAATATAAATTAACCCTGAAGTAAATAAACACTTAGAATATAGATTAACAAGAAAAGAAAAAACCCTATTATCTTATAAATTACTTAATACCTATAACCTAACCCTGGAACCTATTAGAAACCCTAATATTAAACTCATAAACAAACATTTAATTCTTCTTTTTAATTATTTAGTTTATACCTTAACCTCGGATTATAATAACCTAACCCTAAAATAAAATTTAGGAATCCACTTTTAACCTATTAACTAAACCCTAGAACATTAAATAATGATAAAATAAAAAACCCTAAATTAATAATAAACTATTATAACCTTTAATAAACAAAAATTTAATAAACCCTAGAAATATCTTAAAAAATAATTAAATTTATTAAATAATTCTACTTTAAACCTAGCCGACACTGAAAACTTTCCCACTTCCAGTATTTATACCAGCTCTTCCCTTTTTCTTAAACCCAGGCTCATTGTCCTGAAGATGGATCCTAATCTGGATCCGAAACGTCGACAGTCTATTGACAACACTGTGGCTTTTCCGATCAAAACCGAAAATCCCAACCACAACAATCTCACTTTGACCATTTCTGACATGGATAAAAATGCTTCTTCTAACTTCTTAGTTCGTGGAGAAGTTTCTCCTTCTAAAGCCATTCTTTTCTTCCTCAAAACTTGTTCTATCTCATAAATGAATTCAGCCAATGATACTTCTCCTCTCTAAGATTTGGATATTGTGAGCATCCAATCCTGCACTTGTTAAACCTTCCAATACAACCAAAAGCTCTGATACCAAAATACTTGATCCAAAAATGAAAAGGTATTAATAACAAATTGATATTAACTTGATGCTCATGAAAGATTAAAGAGTCCATCCATCATAGACCATGTTGCAAATAAGAGAAGATAACAACAATAAGAAAGAGAAATAGACAACAAGAACTTGTTAACGGAGTTCACCAATCTATGGCTACATCTACGGGCCCGCTTCCAAGTGGAGGACCTCTTTATTGATCTTTAAATGCTCAAGTTCTCTTTACAATGACTCCTTGTTGTTAAAAACATGCTTTTGACTTGATGTGCAAGAGCTCCTTGTGCAGATGCACACATGCCTCAACAATCGCCTCTCAAAACATGACTAAATGCCCCTCAAAACATGAGAAATGGGCCTTAAACTCAAACTCCTCTTTACATTCCCTGCATATCAAAGTACCCTCTCAAGCTCAATAAGCCTGGTTTATATAGGTTTTAGGCTTAGTTAGAGAATCCCAACTTCCCCCAAAGATATGGCCTCTTTTTGGTATCAAATCCCTCTCCAAATGCCTAAGAAATCTCCAAATATTCTCAATCTGGGCAAAACCTATAGCGAATTAGGCACTCTGTTACAAAAATTAAAATAAGCCCCTCTGGTCCGAATGCACGCCCCTTTTACACAGTCACATGGTATCATGTGGCCAAGTGCTAGCCCCCTAGGGGCTGCGCGCTGGCCCCTCATCCGCAACTCTTGGTTGTATGGCGCTTAAAAAGGAACCGAGGGTCGATCGATGCGCCCAATTGTTGGTCACCGCCCCGAGTCATATCCCGTGCCCGTCGCCGAACCGTGGAGTAGAGTGTCGCGTGTATGATTGTGGTTGTGTGGAGTAATAAAACTGTGGGATGGGGCTAGGCCCCAACCCCCTTTCTGCCTCCACCCATACAATAGCACTTTAAATAAATAATATGCGCCAAGGGTTAACAAGGCACACCGCAGGCGGGTTGGTACACAGCGTTCCCTAAAGCACTTCCCCCATGCCAGAGGTCATGTGGTCAAAACTGGGGAAGTCCAAACAATTTTTACCATAGCCAACAAATGATGGGGTGCCACGTGGCAGCCCATGTCTGGTCCACGTGGCACCATTTAACTTGCCCTCGATTGTGACACTTGTCAAAACCTGATTGAACCACGTTTGCCAACTGCCCAGTCAGCATGCCACTGCTCTGCCACACCACTGCATAGTCAGTTGCCATGTGTCACGATGCCATGTCAGCATGATGAAATCAGCATAACATCATGATGACGTCAGCATTGACTTTTTCCCTGTTGATTGTTGACTTTTTGCTTATTTGGGAAATTGATCAGAGTGTGATAACTCTCGCATACGGTGTACGTTTGAGGAAGTAAATATATGGCCAGAATCAGCACGACGAGCCAGATGCAATGGAATTGGTTTCATCCTATTCTGAGAAATTTCATTTTTGAGCATTTTTTGGACCTAAGGATCCTCCTGGATCGGTATTCCTCGTATGCGCACATTTGTGTCTACCTGAATATCTTTAAGCCACTACTAGGTTCCATTTCCTTGGAGTACCATGAGGAGGACTGGTCACAAACCATTGATTATGACCACATACCTTTTCACTGCAAGAAATGCCATGAGCACAGGAATCTCTTCATGGACTGCCCCCTCAACATGGTGAGCAAGGAAGAAAACCCTGAGACAAGCAAAACAAAGGATGGATTCATACCCATAGCAGAAAGACAGAGACAAGGGGCCAGGAAAAGAACCGCTATGGCCACTAGGGAACCACCCTCCAACATCCCTTTCGATGCCCTACATCGAATACCAGAGAATATGGACGCTCCACATATCCCTCCTACGACGGAGGTTCAGCAAGGCCATACAAAAGCGAAAATGGTGGAAACCCCTGTCGTGGAGCAAATTTCATCCATTCCTGCTTCCAATGCTATGGACGTCGAACCCTTAGATCCAGAAGAAGGAGATGCAGAAATGGACTTAGATGAGCAGGACCTAGTTGGAATAGATCTGGAGCATCTAGAACAAGCCTATCGACATTAGCAATTATATACCATCCCTCCCGACCAGTTATGCAAAGTCCACAAAGTATTCCTCAACTCTTCAGCGAGTTTCACCGCTAGATCCAGCTCAGGACTGGGCATCCAAGTAAATCTATTGAAACAGCAACACAAAACTCAAAAAGACGAAAAAAAAAGGGGCAGAAAATCCACCCAAAAGCTCATACAGAAGATTGGACACTTTATGGTTAACTCAGGTCAGATACATCTCATTTCTGATAGATTTCCCCCCTCCCCTCTCCTTCCTCATCATGAAGCTCATCTCTTGGAACATTCGGGGACTCAATGGTCATAGTAAGCAAAGGCTACTACAAGAACGGATTATAGTGGAACAACCACATATCATGTTTCTACAAGAAAAAATATGTGCAATGGAAGAAATGGATAGAGTTCTCTCTTGTTGTTGGAAGCAGGGGAAAGTGATTTTCACCGATGCACTAGGAATGATCGGAGCTCTGGCAGTTCTCTGGAACTTGAGCTCTGTGATCCTGGAAAATTTATTCACCACCAGGTGGTCAATATCAGCGGAATACAGGATCATTGGATCCAACAAACCTGGTTTCCTCACAAATGTGTATGGACCGACTACTCCAAGGGACAAGACATCTTTCATTCATAATCTAGAAGGACTCGCCACCCTCACCTCTGGGAGTCGATGGATTATTGGTGAAGATTTTAATGTGATTTGCAATTTGGATGAGAAAAGAGGAGGAACACTCGGACTTGAGGCGGATTCGGGGCACTTTCAAGCCTTAATTGACAAGATGGATCTCATCGACTCAGAAACACAAAAGGGACTCTACACCTGGACAAATCGACGATCAAGGTCCCAACATGTGGCGTGCCACCTTGACCGCTTCCTCATCTTTGACTCCCTCCTGCGGGATGGAACAGTTATGGAAGCTAGCATCCTCGATGCCCCCGGATAGGATTACTGGCCCATTCAACTCTGGTTAGACATTTCGGCCTCTCCAGGTCGCAAACCCTTCATATTTGAGCGATTTTGGCTCAATCACCCAGACTTCCAATCTAAGGCCAAAATCTGGTGGAGGGAGTTGACCATTTGGCATGGCTCCAAGATGTACCGTTTCCAACAGAAACTTAAAAACTTCAAGCAATGCCTCAAGCTATGGAACAAACAAACCTTCAGAAACATCTATGTGGCCCAACAACAACTGAACAAGCAAATGAGAATCATACAGATCCAAATAAGAGATTAGGGCATCACAGAGGAACTCAGGGAGCAGGAAGCAATGATAAGTCAAAAGTTGGGTGAAAGATGAGCTCAAGAGGAGATCCTTTGGAAACAAAAATCTAGGGTGCAATGGCTAAAGGAGGGAGATAGAAACACCAAGTTCTTCCACAGATCCACTATTCAATGAATACATGTCAATCGCATCTCGCACCTAGTCACGGACGAAGGGAACACTCTCCATCCCCCCGGCGACCTGGAAAAGGAGTTGGCCTCCTTTTACCAAGATCTATTGTCTGAACCTCCAGGCGATAGATCTCATGCCATTGTTGAAATCACTCAGCACATACCTTCCACAGTCACTCAGGAACATAATGAAGCACTGATGAGACCTATCACGATTGAAGAAGTTGATCTGGCACTTCATGATACTCTAGAAGGAAAAGCTCATTGGTCGGACGACTTCACATCGGAATTTTTCCACCATTGTTGGCCAATGGTAAGGGAGGAAGTTTGGGAAATCATTGAGGACTCTAGGGCTTCGGGTCAGGTTCTTCCAGCTCTCAACACTACCTTTCTCACCCTCATCCCCAAATAAGAGAAAATCAATCACTCAAAATAGTTTAGGCCAATAGCTCTCTACAATGCAATCTACAAGCTTCTGATAAAGGTGATTTCCCAATGCCTCAAACCTCTCCTTCCCTTCATTATTTTGCCAGAGCAGTCGGGCTATGTGGAAGGAAGGCAAATCTTGGACAATGTCGTTCTGGTGCACGAAGTCATCCACTCTCTTAAGAAGACTGGCACTCCAGGTATGTTGTTAAAATTAGATCTTTCCAAAGCGTTTGATAAGTTAAACTGGGCTTACATGCAATTTGTTCTTTTGGCCTTGGATTTGCTTCCACCTGGGTTGACTAGATTTTGAATCTAACCTCCTCTACCTTCTTTTCCATCCTCATCGATGGTGTTCCCTCCCGCCCATTTTCACCTACTCGAGGGATACATCAAGGGGACCCCTTGTCACCCTTCCTCTTCATCATCATGGCATAAGGCCTAAGTCGGTTTATTCAAGCATCCATTGCAGACCTTACTTTAGCTGGGTTACCCTTGCACGGTAAATCGATCCTCCAGTCTCGCACAGTCAATTCATTGATGACACTTTAATGATGGGCTCCCCCATGGTCCGGGAGGCACACAAAATCCTCCTCATTCTTCGAACCTTTTGCGATGGCTCGGGAATGAATATTAATAAAGATAAATCCCATATCTTCTTTTTTAACACCCCAGTCCCAGTCCAACTTCACATAACAATGATCCTAGGTTTCACTCAAAGCTCCCTTCCATCCAAATATCTTGGTATTCCCCTCCTAGACAAGGCCCTTCGAAACAACTCTTGGGAAGGACTTCTCACCTCCTTCTCGAAAAGACTTTCCTCTTGGACTTTTCAGGCACTCAACCTCCCCAGTCACCTTATCCTCCTTATGTTTGTCATGCAAGCCTTGCAAATCTACTCCTTCTTGGCCTTAACCGCTCCAAGTTTCATCCTCAATGTTATCAGAACCCTGCAAAGAAATTTTCTGTGGCATGGGGAAAGATGGGGGGAAAAATGGCTCTGATCAACTGGGAAAATATTTGCAAACCAAAATCACAAGGAGGTCTCGGGCTAAGGGATTCGACAACACTGAATAAAGTCCTGAGCGCCAAAATCTAGGGGAGATGGCTCAAGCGACCTCAAGATCTTTGGGCCAAGATTTGGAGGAGGAAGTATGCACCAAACATTGTCGAAAAGAACCTTATTAGATGGAATGAGAACACTCCAGGGTCCTTAATTTGGACGACAGCCAAACAGAACCATCTTTGGTGGTTAATCACGCCTTTTGGGAAGTTTGTAATGGAAAAACAGCTTCATTTCTTAATGACTCTTGGCAGCAATTGTCTGTTCCGGGGCAGGATCCCCTAGCTGACACCTTCCTCGTCCTGACTACCCAAGCGAGACTAATAGCAGTAGGAGACTATTGGCAAGAGAATCCCCTCGACGCCACCCGTGAAAGATGGAAATCTTCTAGAAGCGATCTCCACCTAGCAGAGCACGTGGATCTACAGCCCTGGTACAATCTGATCAATGCTAGGATAATCCAAATCCGTCAGGGAGAGGACATCTTACGATGGGGACACTCCTCATGAGGCATCTTCAACATCCAAGAAGCTTACAGCATCAAGGCGGACTACCACCCGAACCCTCACGAGAAGGTCTGGACGAAAATCTGGTCAAATAAGCATTAGCCAAATATTAGTACCTTCCTATGGCTTGTGGCCAATAGAAGTATTCTCACTTGGGACAATCTCATGAAGTGGGGATTCACTGAGCCTTCTATATGCCCACTTTTCTTAAGGGAAGAGGAAACACAAAATCATCTGCTCAATCTTTGTTCCTATAGCTCCCAAGTCTGGGATCAATGCGCCATAGTCATGCGCATATCAAATCGCAATCACGAGGGCCTCAGGGAAACCATTGAAGAATTGCAGGATATAGCATTCCAATATCCCATTCTCAATCACATCTAGAAGCTACTACCTGGGTTCATCCTTTGGCAACTTTGGAAAGAGCGGAATAGATGTATCTTCCTAACTATACATCGGGACTGGAAAATTATCTGGACTCAAGTGTGCAACAATATCAGAGAAACCATCAATCTACAGTCGTGGAAAGAAACAGATCTGAAATGTCCTGCACATGAACAGAGCATCTTGGATAGCTGGAATGTCACCCCAAATCCCTTTCCCACCAAAAATCCCCAACGCTCCCAATTTAGAGGCAACCCCTCTCTTTAGTCTCCTCCGCCTGCAGGATT
Organism: Picea sitchensis; assembly: GCA_010110895.2. NCBI lineage: Eukaryota > Viridiplantae > Streptophyta > Pinopsida > Pinales > Pinaceae > Picea > Picea sitchensis. The sequence continues at coordinate 400,264 of SNQJ01S0000479.1, read as the reverse complement.
CATCAAGTTAAACTTTGATGGAGCCTCAAAAGCAAATGCAGGTGCAGTAGGATTTGGTTTGATCTTCCGCAATAGACAGGGGAACATTTTGCTCATCTCAGTGGGCAATTTGGGTCATACCACAAACAACGCGACAGAGCTATGGGGTCTCACAAAAGGTCGACAGATAGTTCTTGCTCAGGGATACCACCAACTGATTATGGAAGGGGATTCGCAAATAATTCTCAATCTCCTGGGGAAAATTCTTAATGGAGCGGACCCGGACAAAATCTCACCCTGTTGGCATCTCTCCTCGGGGCTCAGTACCATTGCAACTCTCATTCGGCCTCACCAAGCTCTCATCCCTTCACATGTAAAACAAAAATCCAATCATATTTCAGATGATTTAGCCAACATTGGAGTTGCCTTAGAGGGACCAGACCTTCTTTGCATGGCCTCCACCCACATGGAGCATCAAGTCCTCCCAAGGTGCATCGAACGATCTCTCACTATAGACGGCCCCCCGGATGGGGTGTTAGCAGAGTACAGTGTCAAAGTGGAGGGGATGGTGCCTACCAACGTAGTACCAGCCATGTGAATGGTGCATGCACCTCCTCTCCTCCCACACCATGAAGTTAATCCGCCCTCACTCCAACCAGAGCACCATTAACACTTCGAGTGCGCTCCTCTTTGTCTCCTGATCCGATCAATGGAGCCTCATTTATTTTGGTCACCTCTACGTGTGTGTGTCCTCCCTCTCTAGTATTATTCATACCATGGCGCTCCTTGCATGGTCCATCAATTCCTCCTCTTCTCAGTAGAGCCACCACTCGATCTACACTACTCCATCATTATTACCCATTCAGTTAGCCAGTTCTCACTGCCCGCTTACCTTCTTCTTGCTTCAGTCATGCCTCGACTGCAGGGGAATTCCAAGCGGGGCTCGGCCTAGTACCAAAACAGGCCACACATGGCCATTCGGCCTCAACCTGCCCCTACACCTTTGCACATCTCTCTGCCTTCTTCGCCCTCCTCCTCTGGCCAAACCTCTCAGAGCCAAAGCAGCCTGCTACCTCTATCCTCGCCATGGGCTTATCGGGTCCAGTGGTTCGACCCCTGGGGAATTCATTGGGATTCGTCCTTGGGCCATTACTAGACCTGGCCTCTTCCTCACAACCTACCTTGGCGTCCCACCAAATTCACCTGAGAATTCAACTCCTGCGCCACCACTAGTGCACTCACCATCGGTCCAGTCTCCTCGAGAGGACACCTCCGTCCACCGAGAGAAACCACTAGATCAGCCCCACTCCTGTTCGGATTGTGCCACCTGTGCAAAATTTCAAAACGGCCTTGCAATTCTGTAAGACCTGGTGTTCGAGGTCCGCAAAGAGGTGGATGACTTACGATTTCGTATGGAAATCCTGGACAAGAAGGGGACGCAAATTATGCAATTTCTCTCCTCTCTGCAAGGCACTTAACACTCCTCAGAACAGGCACCCAGTGCACCAGCGGCCTCAACGATTGTCTTGGTTCTGAATCTCCAAATGTCAGCAATGGACAACGTGGAAAAGGTCTCGACTTTGGCTCTCCAGGCACCTACAATGGACAATGTGGAACGCAACACGTTGGCTGCATGAGCCATGACATATGCACAGGTGTCGACATGCATGGCATGTTTTTAATTTTGTTTATGTTTGGACAATTTTCTTTTTGTTTGTCATACGTCGAGCCTAGATGCTCTAGAAGGTTGGACGAATTGGTTTCCCCATGGGGCAATTCGGTTCCAAATGTTTAAAACTGATGTTTGAATTTGGGGTCGATTTTGGTTTCAAAGGCACTGGCTGAATTGGTTTCCCTCCAAGGCAATTCAGTGATTACATTCCTCGGACAAACATGGTGATACTGTAATTTTTGTTTTTGAAAGGTTTTTTATATATATACATACAAAAAGAAAAAAAAAGTGAAAAACCTATTAATGAAAGATAAGAACGTAAACAGTGGGAATTGTTGCACAGCAAGTCCTTGCCTTTTTGGGACTAAGTGAGAGTGAGTTAGGTGTTATTGAGGACATGAAGGATGGCTAGTTTTGTATTTTGTAATTTTGATTGTCTGGTCTTTTAATTAACAAAGCTTTGTTAAGCATAAAATTGTTATAATTGTAAATAGATATTAAAAACTAGCTTATATCTTATTGTTACATGTTCAATGCAGGTGAAGCAATTTATATTACTCGAGCAATAGTAGCTTGCATGTCTTGCAAATCTAGGAAGTGTTGACCACCAAGCATTGCAATTGAATTTGATGTTCTCTTTTAAATGATTCATGGTTGTGTTCATGCCTTGCAAACCTAAGGAGTGTTGACCACCCGACATTGCAACAAAATTTGACAAGACTCTTTTAAACGACTTGTGGATGAATGCATGCCTTACAAGTTACAAGCCTTAGGAGTGTTGACCACCGGGCATTGAAATTGAATTTGAAATAATAAAAAATTCTTGTATATCTAAGACATGGATATTAAACAATTGTCGTCGAAGTCTTCGTTAGTTCATTTCTAGTATCCTCCAAATCATCGGCTTGTAATCGAGAAGAAGTTTTCACTTCTACCATCAATAACACATGCAAACATTCACGTTGATTATTATATCGATGACTCCTTATTCTCTCCCGGAATGGTCCTCCACTTTTCCATGTTAAGTAGATAACTATAAGGAAGAGATATTAAAATGTAGTGATCAGAAACCATATATGCTAATTGATTTATACATGTATAGCATAGTATACTTGCACATGATACCTTGACCAAGGCAATACGACTTCATTCATATATGGGAAGATGGATTTATATATACTATTTTAATATACGTGATGAAGATATACATGAAGTTATCTAGGAGGATCTTCACGTTCGACAAATTCAAGTCAGTTTCCATTTCTATCAAAGTTGTTCGCACAACGAAGAACTCGTAGGGATATTTTTGATGCAGTTTGAACGAGATCATAAAGATTGTATGCCAAAGATACGGCTCATTGATGTTTGGGGAAAATTGACGAAAATGAAATGATTAATACTTATTTTCAGCTTAGGTGCTCATGTATTGTTGTATTTTTCATTGTAAAAGGAAACTAATGAGTGCAAAAACTATGTAGGATTAAAGTTTTCTAGTCTTAAGGGAAATATGAGAGTCTCATCGAAGGTTGAGATCTTCATGGGTATGGTTGAGATATTTTCTCAAACAAATCCTTTGATTGGTGCCCAGATCCTAATTTATGGGATCTTGAGAGATTTTTTCTCCTTAATATCTTGAGGTGGTTCGCAAACGAAGAACAATTTAAACCCTCTTTGAAGAGGGAAGATGAGGCTCTTTTGTTCATTAGTCCTTTGTAAAGGAAAGATAGCAAGTTCTAGGCTTGCTTGAGAAATCATTAGCCCTTTGTAAAGGAGAAGCATCTTTAAAGGAGAATCAATAAAGCGAGTTTGTGGATTGAAGCAGACCAGAGACGTAGCCCATGCTAGTGAACTCCACTATTGTTGGAGAAATTTCTATTTTCGACACACTAGTTCAGTGGGAGTAACACTAGTTCATTGGGAGTTAACTGACTAGTTCTATTTTTACCATCACTATTATGCATGCATGCATTCCTAAGGAAAGCTCACTGTTTGATTGCTTTTCTTAATTATGGAATGCTTTGCCATATATATGAGTGTATTTCACTCATTCATTGTATTATATTGATCATGATCTATGTATCGATCATCAGCTCATTGGAGTAGTGTGAATATATTTTCTCATTCTTCCATATTGAATCTCTCTTCCTTTCTTGATAATCTTTGTTTGTACTTGCTTTAGCTAGATCTCATGTGCAGGTTTCCATGAAACACTGACATGGTATCAGAGCTATGCTGCTTGGAGCAAGCCAAACAAGCCAAAGAATAAGGAAAATCGGAGTCTCAGAGAGCTAAATCCGTGGTCGTAAATTTCAGCAGTTATTACTCCCAAACTATTATGGTTTTGAAGAAATAGTCCTTGATGAAAGTAAATCGGCCCATTTTGGAAGTGGGTTTTCAACCGTTTGGCGAGATTCTTTATTGTTTGCTCAGAAAGTGAGCCGCAAGATAGCCTCCTGAAACTGATACGAATCTGTGGTCGTACCTTTCCACATTCATTGCTCCCAAAATATTACGTTTTGGAGGAAACGACCCACAAAGAGAGTAAATCGGCCCATTTTGGAAGTGGGTTTTCAACTGTTTGGCGAAATTCCTCACCGTTTGCCCATAAAGTAAGTCGCAAGATCATCTCCTGAAACTGATATGAATTTTTAATTTCTTAATTTTTCACTTGCAGATTGAGAGTAAATTTTTAGGGGTTCTTGGAATCAGTGGGAGAAACGGATATGACAACTATTATACAACCAAACTTGGTGGTAATCCTCACACCATACAATTATTTTGATTGGAAGCCGAAGGTAGAATTCCAACTCAGAAGGAAAGGATTGTATAATTTGACGATGGCAACAGAAATAGAACCTTCATCAGCGATTGAGAAGATGAGATGGGTGAACCGTAAGGATGAGGCCACGGGACTACTTCTTGAGTTAATATCCACTGATTTGTGGTTTCATGTTGTTGCATGCAAGACTCCAAACGAGATCTGGACCACCTTGGAAGGACTCTTTGGAAAGCAGGATGAGATGCGAGGTCATATGCTTGAGGTAGAGTTAAATACCTTAGACCCTAAAAGTTTTGATAATATACAATATTTTTTTACTAGATTTAAATCTTTGTTATTAAGCTTGGGTGAATGTGGTATTGATAAGTCTACACAAGAGAAACAACTTATTCTAACAATCTTGGCCAACCTAGGACCAGAATACACTGTATATGTCTCCAATTTCCATTCTAGCAGATGTCTTTTTGGAACAAATTGGAAAATGCCTACGTTGGCTCAGTTCATTGAGTCTCTTACACAAGAGTAGACAAAACTCATACATATGGGCCTCATGAAAGATCCCAAAGCACATGCACTCACCATGCAGGATGGAAAAGGGTCATTCAAACAGAATAGGAAGGAGGGATATTCCAAATCCTTTAATGATTCTTCAGGTTCCAAAGACTCTTCAGATTCCAAGAAGAAGAAGAAGGGAAAGCAGTATACTTACTGCAATAAACCAAATCATGAAGAATCCACATGCATGAAGAAACAGATCGATCTTATGGCACATGCACTTCAGCAGAACAACCTTGGAAAATTCATTCCAGAGGGAGTCAAGAAGCAGAAGGAAGAAGATCATGCTCCTAAGAAAGGTAATCATCATGCTCTTGTTGCAATTAATTCCTCATCTAATTCATGGATTATAGATTCTGGTGCAACCCATCATATGGCAACGAAAGATTAAGTTTTCTCTTCCTTGAGTCCATGCTCAAGACCCCCTATTCTCATGGGGGATGATACTCCAGTAGCCGTAGCAGGAGAAGGGAGAGTGGAACTCCACAATGGCAGTTTTGAGAATGTTTTACATGTTCCAAAGCTTTCTATGAATCTGTTCTCAGTTTATCAGATCACTCAGAAAGGCAAAAAGGTTGAATTCACATCAGATTCAGTTTCAGTAATTGACATGCATGACAATTCCATTATTGCAATTGACGAGGTGGATCACAAGTCAAGGTTGTATAAATTCACTAAGTTTTCTGACGATGACTCATCTATTCTACTAACACATAACAAGAGTACTTTGCATGCACCTCCAGTGCAACATGCATATACTCTTGTTCTTCCACCAGTTTCAGACATCAGAGATGATTCCATACACTCAGATTTTGTACATGGAAATAAGCAAGTAGTACATCCAAATAAGAAGCCAGCGTCGAAGCTTCAGCAGATGCCCAAGAAGGCACAAACCACACTTCAGGCAATAGACAACCTTGCAGGGAATCCATTGGATTCGAGGAGGACTTGATCTCAGCATGAGGAGCCTTCTCATGTATTTTCAGCTTCAGAACCTACGATTTCCATGCATTGCTATATGGTTCAATCTACTGATCCACAGAACTACAATAGGGTTGTGGGAAATCCATTATGGCAAGAAGCCATGCAAGAGTATGACTCACTCCTATAGAACCAGACTTGGAATCTGGTTCCACATCCACCAGAAAGGAATATTTTCAAGTGCAAATGGGTCCATAGGATCAAGAAGTACAAGGCCCAACAGGTTGCCAAAGGACTTCATCAAATCCATAAGGATTTCTACATCTTCATGAAGACTTTCAATGAGCAGAAGTTTCAGACTTTGTGGGATCATCTTGCAGTGAAGAACACAGTTGCCTCGCAGCTGTCATTTTCTTCTTTTGATACATTATCTTTTGAGGGGGGGTTTTGTTCCCACGTGGTTTTCCCTCTTTCCTCACTTTTATTCAGTGTTCATTAGTTGCATTGTACATGAGTACCTAAAGTGACCTAGTAGCCGGGACTCATTTTTACTCCATAGTGATGTTCAGGGGGGGTGTTGGAGAAATTTATATTTTCGACACACTAGTTCAGTGGGAGTAACACTAGTTCATTGGGTGTTAACCGACTAGTTCTATTTTTAGACTTTCTATTTTTACCATCACTATTATGCATGCATGCATTCCTAAGGAAAGCTAACTGCTTGATTGCTTTTCTTAATTATGGAATGTTTTGTCATATATATGAGTGTATTCCACTCATTCATTGTATCATATTGATCATGATCTATGTATCGATCATCAGCTCATTGGAATAGTGTGAATATATTTTCTCATTCTTCCATATTGAATCTCTCTTCCTTTCTTGATAATCTTTGTTTGTACTTGCTTTAGCTAGATCTCCTGTACATGTTTCCATGAAACACTCACAATTATCAAATTGCTAAGTATTGTCTTTGTTTTTAGTGCTTGTTTACAATTCTTGAATGCTGATTTTTATTTCATTAAACCAATTCTTAATTACAATATCAGGAAATTGAGAAGTTGTTTAAATGAATCTGAATTAATAGTTTTTAAGCACTAATTACAGATCAAGTTGGTATCAAAGCAGCAGCAAGATCATAAGCCCTTTTTTGGGTTTGGAAGGACATCTGTTAGTTCACATTGTCATGGTGTTACAATTTGGGCCGTGTTTACGCCTTTGTTGGTTAGATGGTGTTGCTTATGCTCGAGCCTTTCCCGGGAGAAACCAAAGATTTTTGTTGTGGTTGGAACCAGCACCCTGAGCAAGCATAAAAAAGAAGTGTACCTCGGGGCATATATAGAAATCGGTGTCTACTTCCCATTTCAAGAACTTGTGTTTCGAGCCGATAATTGCATTTGCAATCAATTTATAGGTAGTTGGGCATGGTGCACGAGTTGTGCATATTAGTATAAAGCACACTTGTTTTTCTGGTGACAACTAGTTCTCCAAGATATTCTTTGTCATGGGGCATGGCACTGTTTTTTCCATGGGACATGGCACTACACAGTCCTTGTGGCAAGGATGCATAATTCTATGATGGGTTCGTAGTTGGAGCAGTTTGGCATAAAGACGCTCCATGTGAGGTTGTATCCAAGGAGGTAATTGTGGCACTAAAGGCTCTTCTGCTTCACGATCTCGATGCCCAGGTTGTTGTCAATTGCCTGTCATCTTTTCAATAAATTTTGACCTTGGAAGGAAACTCTTCCGAGGATGCGTATGAAGAAAAGGAGTTGTTTTTTGAGTATATGAACGAGTAAGGTTTATTTGCTCTAAGTTGGGAAGGATGCAGAAAGAAAAGAATTTTGGGAGGTTGAAAAGCGTTCTATGCTTTCCAAAATAGGTGTTGAGAGGCAGAGCTATGAAATTGGAAGACTACGCAAACTCTCTTTTGGCTTTTAGTGATCTTGGTGGTTCTCTATGGTTGTGAAGTGTGGGTCAGCAGTACATCTGAGAAAATTAAAAAGCGCTTGATTACAAACAAGTTTAAAATTAAAAGTTCAGTCCCTTATGATATCATGTTGAGTGAAGTGGGGATTGTTCCTATTGAAGTAATTGCTATGGTGCGACTCATAAGATATCTAAAAAAAATTGAACAAATGGAAGACGATCGTTGGTCTAAGGTTGTCTTCAATGACATATTGTGCAAAAGAAAGAAGACGTGGATGCGGAAAAATAGTAAATGGCTTAGTAAATGAGATATTTACTTGAACAGGTGCCCTACGAACAATAAAGAGATAAGAGCTTTTGTTATCGATAGGTTCCATAAGCGAACTTGGGATAAAGGGCTAGGGAGAAAGAAAGAGTATTATATTAAAGAGTTTAACCCCACTTACAATCATCATCAAAAAGCGTACATAGGGGCCAATATATCTTGGAGAGTCAAAATGCTTATTGCTCAATTAAGAATCAATTCCTATCAACTCCGTTGTGAAACCGGGCACTGGAAAGCTTGGAAAGAAAGGGTGTGTATGTTTTGCATTTTTAGAAAAGTGGAAACAAAAAAACATTTCATTTTAGAGTGTGAAGCCTTCAAGCATAGTAGGGACAGCTATGAAAGTATCTTGACAGCTAGCTCTTGGGATAATTTATTCAACAAAGGGACAATGGAGAAGTTGGGGGCGCTCATCATCAAGTTGAACAAAAAAAGGGTTGAAACGCAGAAATCAATGTGTCAGACACTCTGTCCCATAAACTATTGTTAACGTGATGGACGTTAAAATAAAATAAAAATTCTTCACTTAAACTTTTCTTCTACACTTTAACTGAAGCTCAGAAGAGTCATATGCAATCTTGAGCCATCCATCTACATCCGCTGGTGGCTCGTGCTCCAATACTGTTTTCATCAGATTACAAGCATTTTTATTGTCGCTACAGTGACCCTTCATATGTGCAGAAATTGAAGCTTGTGATGCTTATAGGTGTGGCAAATGAGAGTAATATATATAATATTAAGACGGAACTCATCGAATATGCTACAAATGTTGACGTTGCCATTGCAAAAGAGTCTGTTACAAAGGCGTCTGCTATGAAAGCAATTGAACAATGCATGAAGAGAGATATGGATGAAGTGGGAAAAATTGCACGCAATATCTTGAATCTCTTGGTGCAAATTATGTTAAAAAACACTGCGGAAAATGGTAGTGTCCCAATAAAATTTGAATAACCCCAGTAGGAATTTAGTCTGCACCTGTCGTTGATGCACCTGTCGTGGATGAGGGCCGAATTTTCTCATGCCGGGTATTGTGAAACTGTATGTGATTGCACCGGGAGTGAACATTCTAGCGGTCACGACCGTTGGATCGGTTCCGTTAAAGACGTTGCTTTCCGGCATGTATGTATCATGTCCTCATGCGGCGGGTGTGGCGGCACTGGTGAGAGTTGTGAATCTAGAATTCAAGCCTGAGAACCAGATGACACGCAAGGTTTTGCGAACCACCTGCAGTTTCATGTGATGGTTACTCCAAATTTGTATGGTAACTTGGTTATAGATACTGCAACCAGTATCGCATGTGATACTGGAGTTATTGGCAGGAAACGTTGATATGGAACATGCCATTTTTTTGAGCATGAGAACCAGCTTGGTATATATGATGCTTCCAAGATTGGAGCGCTCCGCTATTGTATCTTGATGATTACTTTTATCTTTGTTCGAATGAGATATGCAGGGGTTGTTCAGTTGCTATTGAGAAATGGGGCTTTAGTTTGTGCCACAGGAGCTCGTGGATGGCAATGGATCATATCTATGCACCTTGCATCTCGAGAGGCTGCTGTTGTACTCACGATTCCTAAAATGAACATGGTTGGCAGTATAAGAGATTTTTGCAGCATTCATATACCAACATGAGATTTATGAGGAGCATTCATATACCAACATTGCTTGCTGGTGAAAACCATTTGGTTCATGAGCATGGAAGATGGGCAAAATGTGTTGTTGCTCATTGCTTGGGAGTGTAGGTCGCTTAAGGAACCACCGGAGCAATGTGAAAAAAAAAATATAGAGCTACCTTTAGACTTTTGGTGGACAAAAAGTTATTTTAGTGAGGAGGTATCATATAGGAGAATCTTCAAGTTTGACAAATGTTACAGTAAATTTTGGCTCACTTCATGCAACTTGATTGGATGGACTTCCATTATCCTATGTAGACTTGAAGTCTTCTTTTTGTTCATTCAATAACAAAAAATGCACATTTTTTCACATATACGTGTCTTATTAGTTATACAACAAGCATATACGCAGGTTGTTTCACTGCAGCTCGCATACATCGGGTTTGGTGCTCAAAATTAAAAATTATGTCGAGTTTCCATGCCATGTCATGATATCCATGATCCTTAACCTTCCACATACTGGAAATGCTCTGACTCGGTCCTTCAGTTCCATTTGAAGGCTATAAATTGAAACATATCCAAGCCTTGAGGGAATTCAACAATTCAACTTTGAGAGCAAAGACACTTTAGAGAAATTTCACTTCATATTGAGTCTGCATCCCTTTGTCCTTGAAAGTCTGAACTCCTTTTGTTCAGCCCCCAAACTCTTCCTTCTTTGTGATGGAGAACCTCATTAACTCCTATATATGAGCTTGTCTTTGGTGGAGGATTGAAGGAGTGGAGGTCCAGTTGGAGGGACTTAGTTTCTCGATTCCGATACGCGTCGTTACAAAAGTTTGTCACCTATATACTTTTGTTGATTATTTTAATAGAAATAATATTTTCTCGTCCAAATGATATCTTGCAAATATTTGAATTATTATTCCATGGGCGTATTTGTCATGTATGTTAATGGATTATGATAATTTCTATGCTAACATTATATATTATCACCATATACTTGTGTATGTTGGTTGTTGAGGACAAGTTGCAGGTATAAAGTTTTGGGTCGCATGTTCAATGATAGTCTTCTTCGAACGTCCGGACGAGGTAGGCTCTTAGTCTTGTCTTGTTAGCATTTCATTCATATAGCATACTTGGGATTAGAATTGACTTATGCATGTCATTCCATCTGTTGTGGTTTACCCCTAGCCATAGAGAGATTTTCCTCATAACAACAAATTCAAGTTAGTGCCCATTTCTATCAAAGTTGTTCTCACAACAAAGACTTTGTATGTGAAATATATGGCTCATTAATGTTTGGGAAAAAATGATGAAAATATTAAATGAACTGATTAATACTTATTTTGAGCTTAGGTGCTCATGTATTATTGTATTTTTCATTGCAAAAGCTACGCAGGATTCAAGTTGTCTACTCTCTCAAGGGAAAGATAAGAGTTTCATGGAAGGTTGAGATCTTCATGGACATGGTTGAGCTATTTTTTCAAACCAATCTCGATTGGTTCCCAGATCTTAATTTATGGCATCTTGGAAGATTTTCTCTCCTTAATATCTTGAGGTGGTTCTCAAATGAAGAACTATTTAAACCATTTTTGGAGAGGGAAGATGAGACTTTTATATTCATTAGTCCTTTGTAAAGGAAAGATAACAAGTTGTAGGTTTGCTTGAGAATTCATTTTCGTTTTGTAGAGAGATAGCAAGTTGTAGACTTGCTTGAGAATTCATTTTCCCTTTGTAAATGAGAGATAGCAAGTTGTTGGCTTGCTTGAGAATTCACTAGCCATTTTTAAAGGAGAGGTAGCAAGTTGTAGGCTTGCTTCAGAATTCATTATCCCTTTGTAAAGGAGAAGCCCTTTTTAGAGGAGAATCAATAAAGCAAGTTCGTGGATTGAAGCGGACCCAGAGACGTAGCCCATGTGGGTGAACTCCATTATCAAATTGTTGAGTATTATCTATGTTTTTAGTGCTTGTTTACAGTTTTTGAATGTTGGTTTTTATTTCATTAAGCCAATTCTTAATTGCAATATCAGGAAATTGAGAAGTTGTATAAATAAATCTGAATTAGTAGTTTTTAAGCACTAATTTCGTATCATGAAGTAACAAAGATCTTTCAGGTAAGATGTGATTTATTAGTTGAAACCTCTTTGACATGATTGCCATTAAAACTACACTTGGAAAGTTGTGTGCTTATTAATTCATAGATTTCCCGTGAACTTAATTAATTTGTTTCTATACTAGTTCCACATCATTCATAAAATATGAAATTCACTAAAACTACATATTACTTATAGGTGCACCCAACTTGGCAGTGTGCAATTGTATATATACACATCGAATTGCGCCAAATTGCAATATCTAAAGGAATTAACATGGATTTTCCTCATCCTCACCTTAAACCAGGGAAACCTATATTAATTATAGAATTAGATCATCATGTTGATTTATAGCTAGAGTCTAGGGATCGAGGAAGAGACATGGGGAGGTATAATTGAATTATTGGAGGATCGACATTAGCAATATCAACATGTCAAACTAGCTCAACACCTCGCCTCCCACTCTTGATGAGCATAATCGTCACAAAGGATGATATGACTCTACAAATATTTATTTTCCCAATAAATTGCCTATAGTTTCCCTATGTTATACATGGTGGTGACAAAATAAGTTGAAGGTGTGTAATGCATGTAATAATTTCAAATTACCCACGTGTATAATGCATGCAGTAGTCTATGTGATGTCACATACAAGTCTTTATTATTATTATTATTATTATTATTATTATTATTATTAAAATTAAAAGTGGATCTTGCACCCAGGGTAACGACTAGCCTACCTTTCATGGATCTCTCCATTTACGTGAATTCGAATAGACAACTAACACTAACTTTGATATCATTAAGGCCATTACATTGGGGCTTTGTACCATGTATTGTCGGTTTCCATTAAAAACTTAGTGGTTGTACACTGGTGGTTTTAATTTTAGTCCAGGGTAAACCTAGAAGCGACTCACTTACATCCAACTCTATGAGAAGGGGTGTTTGTCAAAAATTTATGTGTGGGAAAGATGTCATTTTTTTCTCATCGGGGTGTTTCTGTGTGGGAGGATAAAAAATCCTTTCGACCCACCATCTCACTCCTAACCCAACATGGAAGAAGCCATCCTTCCCATTATGTATAGAGATGCCAATGCCAACTAGTATGAATTATCCCCTTTGGTACTGATACAGGATAGCAGAGTTTGAGGTTGATACCTACATTGAAAAGACCAAAGACATTAATAATATAACTCTTCATAGGCTACCATAGTTCACCATATTGCCAGTTTCAGGATCTTTGATTATTTTCAGCCTTTAGATGATCCATGTTGCAAGAGGTCTTTTATGAGGAGAATTTGTAGTCATTCCAATGCATAACTACCAACTTCCTTTGATAACACTCAAGGATAAAACATTGATTTCTTAATGATAGTGTATCAATTTTCTTATTACAAGAATTATTGTAAGGTTTTGTGAAGTATCCAATTCAAAGTCCATAAAGAATTATAACACACATGAGTGATAAATCTTGATGTGTTGGGGAAATCAAAGAGCCTTTGTTTCATCGTTTTAACCACTAACTTAATCCTATTCAAAATATTGTGGCGAGATGATTAAAATAAATATGTTTGGACAGGTATGTTGCCAACTGGCCATAATTTTTTTTTTCTAATTTCTTTCTCTTGACAAACTATCAAAGTAAAAATGTTATGCTTAACATGGATTTGAATCTTCATTCGTGTTTGGGTAAACAAGAAGGTTTTAGCTAGCTTAAGAAAGTCATACACCAATATGTGGCTAATAGCTAATTTGTTGACCTCCCCAATGTAATGAAACCTTAGCTAATGTTGTTGTCGGTGCCCCACATCTTTCAAATAAGTCAGTGTAATCCTTTGTCAAAATATAGTTGATCTAAGTTGGAAGAAACTATAACTTCATCGGAAGAAACCATCGCTCATGCCCGGTTCATACAAAAGTAGCTACCTTGCCAACGTATCTCAATATTGGAAGAGAGGGATAGTGCCTCAACTTTCTCACTCAACGTGGGTCATTCTTTATGTGGCTCCATAAGAATTGGCTTCGAAATGCGAATCTATATTTAGAAAGGGCACTGCCAATCCTTATTTAATGTGTGTGCATTTGGACTAGGGTGTACATTACAGTGAAAGAGTAGTGGCTTCACAAATAAAGGAGTCACAATTAAAGGAGGCTTTGATAGGTGCTCATAGGATTTATATTCAAACAAAAGTTATTGTTCCTACTTGCTTGAAAGGTTCACAAGCAATGGACTATTTGACTCTAATCCCTTGCCATTCATTTTTAGAATACAAAACCGGAGCTAAGGGTTCTCGCATGTTTGAATTGTATTTCTCTCTCTAACCCTTAATCTCCTTTTCATCTAAACACTTGTTAGAATTACACTACATAGGTCTTGCTTCATGAGTAGAGTGTGGATGGAAATTGCTAAAGAATATGGATGGTGCATAACAACAAAAAGGATAGTCTATATTATATAAAGAGTGGATGTAACCACCCCTGCATGCTTTCAAATCTTCAAAATGGTGAGTAAACCATAATGTTTTAAATATGTAGAACTATTGTGTTTTGACCTATAATAAGCTCCTCACCTAATTATCAATTGGGTTTAGCTCGAGTTGTTGGGAGGATGTTATCCTCCCCACCCAAGCTCAATTCTCGCAAGTGACATGTTGAACTCTTAACTAGTATATCATTGTAATGGATTTGAACCCTATTATTGACTAGCCTTGTGCATTGAAGATTCTAGGGTTCACCATGGGTACCATCCTTGATATGAGGGGAAGTACTTGGGGGTTTCCCCTAGGTAGTGTAACATGGAAAAAAGCTCCTCACTAGTTCACTTGCTATAGGTTTGTGTTGTGACATCACCGAGTCTAGGATTTCTAGGAGCATATTAGCAGAGTTCTTGATAGAACAAGTTCTTTCATTGTGGCAAGTGCAAAAAAGGTAGTGTAAAGTTTTACACTACATCGTCGTAGCAAAGGGCATGTCTAGGAAAAGCAGGTCATGGCAAGCACATGAAAGGACATGTAGAAACCTAGGTTATGGCAAGAGCAAGAAAGGGTATGTAGAAGGCTTGGAAGCCACATCCACATGGAAGGATGAAAGATGAGCTTTAATGTATGCCCAAAGATGAGCAAAAAGCACAAACATTTAATGTTAACATTAACGAAACATTAATCCACCTTGTAGCAATATGCAATATAACTATATTCTATGTTTTCTAAGTCATGAAAAAAATGTCTTCATAAAAATATTGCTTGCCTCAAAATGAGGCCAAATAAAAGGGCAAACCTTTTCATTGGTGAAAATAAAACACAATGGAGGAAAAATTAGGTTAAAATAAAACATAGGGATGAAAACTCAGGTTAAAGGCTCTAAAAAAATGTTTATTTGCATGAAAATGTAATAAAAAGATGGCATATCAAGCACGGGTGGGAGTCTTCTTGATCCCGGAGGGAATATTGTCACTCACTATTCATGGGGACTGGGGGCAGCCTCAAACAATATTTTTGAAGCCTATGCTCTACTCCAATGTTTGAGTATCGCAAAGGATTGGATTATCACCAAGCTTGTAGTATTCAGAGACTCGATGATGGTGGTCCAAGCGGTTATTAAAAGAACTCAATCCGGGAGCAATATTTTCAACGATATAATATCTCATATTATCTCTCTGAGTGCAAGCTTCTACGAGTTTAAAATCTTCCATGTTAAGATAAACTTGAACTCCCTAGTTGACCAAAGAGCCAAGGAAGGAGCTAGGATGTCTAAGGGTGAAATGGTGGTTAATGGGTTTAGGGGGGGTCCAATTCTTACCTTGATGCATATGCACCTTTCGTTTTGCGTACCCATGGGTTGGCACCTGGCTGCTCTTGGGCTATGAGCTCCCCCCTCGCACACTTGAGGATTAAATTCTCCTATGTGAGCTCTCTTTTGAATGTGGCATGCAAGTTTTTTAGTGGGTGTGATGGATTCAATGGCAGTCATTCCGCCTGCGGGAAGAGTTCACGAAAGTGGTGTTCTAGTTGCAGTGGAGGATTTATCCCATAGGAGGTTTGAGCTTAGTGATGAGGAGATTCTGCTTACTAGATTTTGTGTTTCTGTTCATTCAAGCCAGCCTACTTCGGTGCAAGATTTTAGCGTCCTTTGGTTTGTTGATGTGGTTTATTCCTGGGCCTATGCAACCTTTTCTCTCTCGACCTCGACCTCTGGTAAGTCTCATGGTCAACTTAACATGAATTCTCTTCGTCGCGGTTGTTCTTTGGAAATTTCTTGGGATTATGACCTGAGTATTATGAAGAATTGGGTATTTCGGTAGGTTTTGTTACAGTCACCAATTATGGAGCCATCCTGGAGCGATTTCAAACAAGTTCTTAGGCGTCATGAGGAAATCGCTCAGGTAAATAGTTCAACTATGCACCATCTTTCTAGAAAATTTGGAGATTTTGAGCAGGCCTTAGCCAACCTTTCCATAGCAAAAAATTAGGAAATAGAGATAGCTCTGACTGCTCTCAACAAGTGAATGGATGGAATGGAATCCGAAATTCAATAGATAAAGGCTCAGATCAATACCCACCCCATGGCTTCTGCATCTTTTGTTCATGGTGGAATGCTTCCTCAAGAATATGGAGTTGACAGTGGAGCAGGCACCAATAATAGAGGCATTGCTCCTATGGAAACAAAAGAAGGATAATTTCCCCCTCTTAGAGCTCTAAAAGTTCAAGATTTTCTCTCTTCTAAATAATGTATGTTTTTCAAAGTTATATGGTGTTTAGGGAGCTTCTATAAAGATGTAATCAACTTTAATGAGCAAAGTAGCACTCTGAGCAAACTTATATACTCTATTGTATTAGTTTTAGAAATTTTGTCAGGATGGAAGCCTCGTTTTGTAATACTTTTGCTTATTGTTTGCTTCGACAAAACACCCTTTAATATATTTTAAGTTCAGTTCCCGTAAAAAAAAAAAAAAAACGACATATCAATTCCAATAGTCCTTGTAGCCTTGAGGCAAGGACTAATACAAGAGAGAAATTTTAATTATCAAATATAAAAAGAATCAATATAAGGATAAAATTAAGGGCTCGGAAGGGAGTAATAAATATAGGAAAAGGAAAACATAAGATAAGGGGCTGAGAACAAAGAAGGTTAATGAAAAATTAATGACGAGTGTTAAAAAGGGGGCATGGACTAAAAAATAATTAAAAAATATATATAAGATATGGGGTTGAGGTGGAAGAAGGTTAATGAAAAATTAATGACAAGTGTAAAAAAGGGGGCGAGGATTGAGAAATAATTAATCATAACATAATAGAACGAGAGAAATGAAATGATAAGACTTGCTAATGAAGTTGCTAGGATTGGCTAAGTTTATAACCATTTTCTTGATGAAAATTGTTAGGATGTTTATCAATTTCGAAGGCTTTTTTCATGACACAACATGATTAATGAGGGGTAGATGCTAAGATTTTAGTTTGGTTGAAGCAAATTAAATGCTCAATGTTACGAGAGTGCTTGATGATTGCAGATTTAGATATCTAGTTATGAAAGGTGTTAATGATATGTTCCTTGAGATGAGTTTGGACAGATCGGCTAAATTGACCAATGTAGGGTTTGTTGCAAGAACATAAAATTTGAAAGATACTTTGAGCGAGCAATGGGTTATATTTAGCTTTGATGCTTATAAATAATTGTTCGAGGGTTTTGTGAAGCTTGAAGAGAGTTTTATTGTTGTTTTTGGCTAGGATTTTAGATAATTAATTAGTGATGTCATGAATGCAAGATCTAGGAGAATCTTCATGTTTGACAAATTAAGGTTAGTTTCCATTTGTGTCAAAGTTGTTCGCACAACGAAGAATTTGTATGTGAAAGATATGGCTCATTGATGTTTAGGGGAAAATGACGAAAATATTAAATAAAATGATTAATACTTATTTTGAGCTTAGGTGCTCATGTATTATTGTATTTTTCATTGCAAACGTTATGTAGGATTTAAGTTACCTAGTCTCAAGGGAAAGATGAGAGTCTCATGGAAGGTTGAGATCGTCAAAGGCATGGTTGAGATATTTTCTCAAACCAATCCCTTGATTGGTGCCCAGATCCTAATTTATGGGATCCTGAGAGATTTTCTCTCCTTAATATCTTGAGGTGGTTCTCAAATGAAGAACTATTTAAACCCTTTTTGGAGAGGGAGGATGGGACTTTTTGATTCATTAGCCCTTTGTAAAGGAAAGATAACAAGTTGTAGGTTTGCTTGAGAATTCATTTATGTTTTGTAAAGGAGAGATAACAAGTTGTAGGCTTGCTTGAGAATTCATTTTCCCTTTGTGAAGGAGATATAGCAAGTTGTAGGCTTGCATGAGAATTCATTAGCCATTTGTGAAAGAGAGGTAGCAAGTTGTAGGCTTGCTTCAAAATTCATTAGCCCTTTGTAAAGGAGAAGCCCTCTTTAGAGGAGAATCAATAAAGCAAGTTTGTGGATTGAAGCGGACCCAGAGACGTAGCCCATGCGGGTGAAATCCATTATCAAATTGTTGAGTATTGTCTATGTTTTCAGTGCTTGTTTACAGTTATTGAATGTTGGTTTTTATTTCATTAAGCCAATTCTTAATCACGTAATCAAGAAATTGAGAAGTTGTTTAAATGAATATGAATTAGTAGTTTTTAAGCACTAATTTCAGATCATGAAGTAACAAAGATCTTTCAGGCAAGATGTGTTTTATTGGTTGAAACCTCTTTGACATAATTGCCATTAAAACTACACTTGGAAAGTTTTGTGCTTATTAATTCGTAGATTTCCTGTGAACGTAAATAATTTCTTTAGATTCTAGTTCCACATCATTAATAAAATATGAAATTCAGTAAAACTACATATTACTTATAGGTGCACCCAACTTGGCAACGTGCAATTGTATATATACACATCGAATTGAGCCAAATTGAAATATCTAAAGGAATTAACATGGATTTTCCTTGTCCTCACCTTAAACTAGGGAAACCTATATTAATTATAAAATTGGATCATCATGTTGATTTATAGCTAGAGTCTAGGGAGCTAGGAAGAGCCATGAGGAGGTATAACTGAATTATTAGAGGATCAACATGTTAGCAGTATCAACATGTTGAACTAGCTCAACACCTCACCTCCAATTCTTGATGAGCATAATTGTCACAAAGGATGATATGACTCTACAAATATTGCTTTTCCCAATAAATTGCCTACAGTTTCCCTATGTTATACATGGTGGTGACAAAATAAATTGAAGGTGTGTAATGCATGTAATAATTTCAAATTACCCACGCGTATAATGCATGCAATAGTCTATGTAATGTCACATACAAATCTTTATTATTATTATTATTATTATTATTAAAAGTGGATCATGCACCCACGGTAACGACTCGCCTGCCTTGCATGGATCTCTCCCTCCACGTGCAGTTGAATAGGCACCTAACACTAACTTTGATATCATTAAGTCCATTACATAGGGGCTTTGTACCAAGTATTATCGACTTGAATTAAACACTTAGTGGTTGTACACTGGTGGCTTTGACTTTAGTCTAGGGTGAACCTAGAAGTGACTCACTTACATACAACTCTATCAGAAGGGGTGCTTGTCAAGTTTTTTATGTGTGGGAAAGATGTCATTTGTTTTCTCATTAGGGTGTTTCTGTGTGGGAGGATAAGAAATCCTTGCAACCCACCATCTCACTCCTAACCCAACATGGAAGTAGCCATCCTTCCCATTATGTCTAAAGGTGATAATGCCAACTAGTATGAATTATCCCCTTTGGTGTCGATACATGCTAGCAGAGTTTGAGGTTGCTACCTACATTGAAAATACCAAAGGCATTAATGCTAAAACTCTTCATAGGCTACCATAGTTTACCATATTGCTAGTTTCAAGATCTTTGATTATTTTCAGCCTTTAGATGATCCATGTTGCAAGAGATATTTTGTGGGGAGAATATGTAGTCATTCCAATGCATAACTACCAACTTCCTTTGATAACACTCAAGCATAAAGCATTGATTTCTTGATGATAGAGAGTGTATCAATTTTCTTATTACAATAATTATTGTAAGGTTTTGTGAAGTATCCAATTCAAAGTCCATAAAGAATTATAACACACATGAGTGATAAATCTTGATGTGTTGGGGAAATCAAAGATCCTTGGTTTCATCGTTTTAACCACTATCTTAATCATATTCAAAGGATTGTAGCGAGATGATTAAAATAAATATGTTTGGACGGGTATGTTGGCAACTGGCCATAATTTTTTTTTTAATTTCTTTCTCTTAACAAATTATCAAAGTAAAAATGTTATGCTTAACAGAGGATACGAATCTTCATCTATCTTTAGGTAAACAAAAAGGTTTTAGTGATCTAGGAGGATCTCGGTGGCCACCCACCTTGTCCAACTGGCTCTAAACAGTTTTTTGGCAACTTACTGATTTTAACAATTTTTCGGTTCCTAAACTTTCGGGGCCCTCAAAAAATTGTTAAAAAGGGCCCCAAAAGTTTAGGAACTGAAAAACTCTTAAAAATAGTAAGTTTCCAAAAAACTGTTTTGAGCCAGTTGGACAAGGTGGGTGGCCACACTAATCATAGACAATCATCCACACTGATCATAAGTCACTGCAGTTCATGCAGACATAAGGTAAATTGCAGAATGACTGCCATCAAAAGTGGTCCACATATTTGCAACAGTTCCACCTCAACATCAAGTATAAAACATGAAGTACCAATCGAGTCGTTGATTGTCTCAGCCGACCTCCAGTCATGGAACTCACCACAGTGCTCGATTCTTGTGGCCACAAGACCTCCGGATGGCCCCACCTCTATGAGACATATCCTAACTTCGCCAACACCTACTAGATGTTGGGCACAAACACAATGTTCACTAATTTCCATCTTCAGGACAGGTTGTTGTGCCATCTGGGCCATCTCTGTGTTCCATCAAGCAAGCGAGCGAAGCTGATTTGGGAAGCCCACTATAGTCGAGTGGCAAGACACTTCGGCGTGGAAAAGAAAGTGGCAGTGTTGCAGTGACATTTCTATTGGTTGAAACTTTGAAAAGATGTCAACAAGTATATCTGGTCCTGCACTGCCTGTGCTATTGCCAAACAGACCACTAAGAAACAAGGCATGTAGACTCCTCTGCCTACTCCTGATAGGCCCTGAGAATCCATCTCAATGGACTACATGTCAGACCTTCCATCCACCAAGCGGGGAAATTACTGTGTTTTTATGGTTATTGATCGCTTTTCCAAGATGGCGATTTTGGTCGCCTGCAAGAAGAGCATCATAGCATTTATGGTTATTGATCGGCTTCCAAGATGGCGCATTTGTCGTCAGTAAGAAGAGCACTGCAGCAGCGCTTTCATCATCAAGCTCTTTCTTGAATGTATACACTTTAGATCCTTATCACTCCAAGAAACTCTTTGAGGTTGTAAGACAAAGATGCTTGGTAACTTAAGGTAAACTTGTTTTGTATTTTGTATGTGTGGATCAATACAACTAATTACAAGGTATGGTATTCAGACAGTCAAAATGAGAATCAAATGAACCAGTGCTCTCAAGGATCAATAATCAAATGATAGCTTTAAAGTGGGTGAGAAAGCAGTGTTTATAAACCAGATACAAAATGTAGGGTTTAATAAACAATGATAAGCAACTATTAAGCAAGTTATGAACTGAATGATGAGATGACAGTTATTCTGCAGTTAAAACAACTTGAATAAAAGTACAGAAGGAAAGATGAGAATCCGATATCAATAGAGAGAGAAAACTGTGATTTGTATTATCATATCAAAAGATTTGTTTACAATATAGTATATTTCTGTATCCAGAATCGAACCCCTGGTATGTGAAAAAGATAAGCATTTATAGCCTTTACAACAAGTCTCAGATCCTGGAAAACTGGATCTGGATTTCTAAATATAGAAAACAGAAAACAAAACTAAATATAGTAGGATAACTAAAGATCTAGTTCCTATGAATCGAACTGTCTTCAAAGTTCTTTGACATTTGCTCTTTATCATTGATGTGCCTCTGATGTGTCTTTGATGTGTCTCTAATGTGATGACACATGTCATCAAAACTGAAAGCTTTCAAAAGCTGTGTGTAAAGTCTTAGATAACCATACGAGCTTCTACCTCCTATATCTCCATAAAACCTTGAAACCAAATATTTCATAATTTGGTGATTAATTCTTTGATGCTACCTTACCTTTAAATCACCCAAAAATCGCTCTGTTTGAGCTCCAAATCTTCAAATTCCTTCTCTGTGGTTTCATCGACTATTCTATCTTGAAATTTGCTAGTTAGTAATTGAAAGCTCTGCTTTTCAACGACTAACTGGTTATAAATACGATTCATGTGTGGATGAAAGCTCTTTTCTTCATTCTCTTCAATGCCAATCCCCTCTTTGTTTGATTTTCTTGATAAATTCCATCTCAAATGCATTACATGCAGCCTTCAGTGTTTCCAATTTTGACATGAGAATATTGCAGGCAATTGATTCAACCTTCTTTGTTCTCTATACACAATATTCTGGAACATGGCATTTACACAAAACCTCTAGAAGATTTTCTTCAAGAGATTCATCAGCTTTTAGGATTGCAGATGAGAAAACTCAGAAGAAAAAACCCATGCCCATAAGAAATTTTTCATATGTATCTGCAACTTCTTCCAGAAGCGGGACCTCCCATGTTTACTGCTGGATAAATAAACCTTTGAGCCAAAGGGTTGTGAATTTGACTGCAAACTGGAAATGTCATCTATCAAGATGCAATTGAAGGCCTTCACAACAATCCTCCACAATGAACCATCAGGAAGATCTCTCCTTGTAGCCATGCATCTGCAAAGAGAAAAAATCTTCTGTAAACAAGTCAAGGAGAACCTGCTGCAATGTGCAGGTAAAACCCAAAATTCTCAATGGGCAAACTGGATATACGAACTGCACACCGATCTAGAGTAGAGACTAATCTTTGAAAAATCTCCATAGGAGCATCTATGGATGACTTGAGCCCCCTGTCTTAACATTTTCTCCAAACTCATCGTATATGAAGACTGTGTTCTTTTCTATCTGACGCAGCTTCCTCAACTAATTATGCATTGCATTTATCGATCTAAGTCTTGAATTTTGTGTGGTTGGCATCCAGAGCAGATCCCGCCTTAAATTCATCCATAGTCGTATGATATTCCTCCATAAAGGAATAAGCCATACCCTTATGCAAGTATGCTTTTACCAGAGATGGATATGATTCTATCGCCTTGTTTGCATTAAGGATAACATCTGTATAATTCTCGAACTTAATGTTCATCGACGCCCTGTCAACGTATAACCTAGCCTTGGAAGGATCGAGATATATAGCTTGCGTGTAATACTTCGACAGCCTATTTGAAGTCGTCTTCATAGCCTGCCTCTCAGGATCCTCGACCAAGTAATGATGCTATGTATGCCTTTGTGTGTACCATTGGCCCCTCCTTACCTGCAATCTATCAATCTGAACAAAATAATTTGGCGCTTGCCCCTGACTTGTTGACCTGGCATTGTCTCTGCGTTTTCATTTGAAACCTGTAGCTTACAACTTGATGCTCGACCTGTCAAAAAGATCAATACACAACTATACTAACCAAGTTTGTTGCACGAGCATTCTCTGCCTGCAAAATCGGGCATCTGTATCATCAATTAGCTTGGTGTATGGCTTTGGTGTTTGCGTGTCAACATGTAGATTGATTCATAGCTTAACTCATGGATGGCTACATATCTAAGCTCGTGGGTCCATAAAACCCCATAGATTTTTAGAACGACAGTCACATAACTATATCAATGAGTTGTAGTGATAAGATAGGGACTTGGTGCGTCTATAACTTATAGACTTTGACAGATAGGTAATGATCTTTAGTGCTTAAGGAAAGATTAGGAATAACGCACTCAAGCACACAACACCTTTTGGAAAAAAGCATATTTATTGTTTGACAATATAAAAGCCAATAGATCTAGGGTTATAGGTTAAGTATTATTTGTTTTTCATTTTGGTATTGTAGGCTTAAAATAGAGTAATAAAAACTCTCAAGTAAATATGATAAATGAGAGCTTAGTCAAGAAAGATTGGGAATTGGAGGTATAGACAGTTCCTCTAAAAAAATAGAAATGATCTTATGGAGAAAACACTCAAAAATACCAGTGCATTTTTTATCGCTAACAAATCCCACAAACTATTATCTCAGACCGGGACAGTCGATTCCCCAACACATTATGGTCGAGCCTCTAGTCATTGTTGGACACCAAGGTCACCAAGTCCACTGCCTTCCACCCCAAGACGGATGTCCAAATCGGATGATCATGCACATCCTGCGCATGTACAATTCCAAGCACCCGTGCACCAGGGGTGAGAGTCTTCCCTATGTTCAACACAACTACAACAGATCCATACATAGTTCAATCGGCCATATCCCCTTTCAAGTGGGATTGGGATTTCAACCATTGGGTCCCATGGATGTTGCACTACCCCTGGCAACCACCTAGGCAGACTCGTCGCGGGATCCAAATGGAGCTGACAAAGCCTCGCGGTTCATTGAGAAAATCCAACACATCCACCAACAG
Source organism: Picea sitchensis (assembly GCA_010110895.2). Classification (NCBI taxonomy): domain Eukaryota; kingdom Viridiplantae; phylum Streptophyta; class Pinopsida; order Pinales; family Pinaceae; genus Picea; species Picea sitchensis. Next base: position 375,806 of record SNQJ01S0000479.1, on the reverse strand, counting down.
GTTTAGGATATTTTATAGAAGTCCAATTCCAAGTACAAACAGTGCCATGATCAACATTAGGTGCCGCACCAGTTTCAGGGGGGAGACAAAGTTTGTTTGCACTTGCAGAAAGAACACCTTACATGGCCTCATCCAAATATTCTTCCACTTTGTTATGGACCCTACACCATCAACAAGGTTGTGGGTAACAATGATTTTGAGCTCAACCTTCCCCCCTTCCTTAGCTTGCACCCAGTGTTCAATGTGGACCTCCTTCGACCTTGTTTTCCACCATTATTGGACACATTGGAGATAGAAGAACAATTGACCCCAACATAGCTCAACCCTGACTGCATGGAACATGCATTCACTTATCATATCATGGACACACAGGTCAAGAGCACTCACCAGCAGAGGATCCAACTTTATCGGGTTGTCAAAGCTGGGTGGCTCCTGCACCAAGGCAGGTGGCTCACTCGGTGCCAAATTCAACACAAATTTCCTCATTTGATGGGGTCACTCAATGAAATGGAGACCATTGCTTCCTGAGGGGGGAGGATTGATCCAGGAGTATCTCAGTGGCCACCCACCTTATCCAACTGGCTCAAAACAGTTTTTTGGAAACTTACTATTTTTAACAATTTTTTAGTTCGTGAACTTCCGGGGATATTTTGAGGGCCCAAACGATGATTTTCCATTATCAGGCACCACAATTATAGCCAGATGCTCTGAATGAGCCCCCTAAAGAAGCTCCTCGTCAATACATTTCCAACGAGTTATTATGCGCCCTAAACAGAAATTGTATGCAAAAGTTACGACCCAAGGAAGTTGATGTACTAACCTACCCCAACGGGGCCCACATGACTTTTGGTGCTTCATCTCCTAGGGTTAGGTTTTTGGATGTCTAGGGTTTTGGAATTCATTTTTATTGTAAAAAGGCCTTCAAAGCCTCATTGTACTCATCTTCTTGCGAATGAGCGTAGCGGTCACATCTCTTCTCAGAGATAAGCTGCCACCATTCTAGCAAGCTTGTTTTCAGTCTGCATTTTACAGTTTTCAACATATTTCTTATTTAATAGAAGTCAATTTTTATTATATCTCTGTTACTGTTCACTCTGCCTCTATGTTAATATTATAAATATGTGGTTCATTTCGTTCCGCTCATAAATTTGGATCATTTAGCTAGCTTAAGAAAGTCATACACCAATACATGCCTTATTTGTTATGGGTGTGTGTAAACCTAATTTGGCTAATAGCTAATCTACTGACTTCCTTGGTGTAATGAAACCTTAGATAATGTTGTTTTCGGTTCCCCACATCTTGTAAATAATTCAGTGTAATCCTTTGTCAAAATCTAGCTAATCTAAGTTTGGAAGAAACTATAACTTCATCAAAAGAAACCATAGCTCATGCCCGATTCATATAGAAGTAGCTGCCTTGCCAACATATATCAGTATTGGAAGAGAGGGATAGCACCTCAACTCTCTCACTCAATGTGGGTCATTCTTTACATGGCTCCATAAGCACCGACTTCGAAATGTGAATCTGTATTTATAAAGAGTATTGCCAATCCTTATTTGTTATGTGTGTATTTGGACTAGGGTGGACATTACAGTGAAATACTAGTGGCTTCACAGATAAAGGAGTCACAAATAAAGGGGTATTTAATAAGTGCTCATAGGAGTTATATTAAAACAAAAAACTATTGTTCCTACTTGCTTGATAGTGTGTGTATGCATTTGTTCTTAGAACAAAAGTTCCAACATTGAGACATGAAGGGGTCATGCAACAACCTTGAGCTAATAATAAGTGGGAATACATATTATTCTAATGAAGGTGTTGTAACTGAACATAAGTGAGAAAGTTGTTGAAGATTAAGTAGCTTTGAAAGATACCCTTATTGTATTTGACCAAGACAAACCCTAAAGAATATTATTATATTATATTTGTTAATTTAAAAGGATAAAGTAATAGGTCAACCCATACCTAATTTTGGGCTCGCCAAACCATTATTTATAAGGGAGGCCAACGCCTCATTTACTCACTCACTCATGAGCTCTACAACAAGAGGAAAAGTGTGCAAATCTTGGAGGAGAAGTTGTTGCAGCTAGGTGTGATGTCAAGGAGGGTTTTTGGTTTATCTCTTGGTATCTCTTGGTGAAGTGGTGCTCTACTCTTTCCTATTGAAGGAGTAGAGGAGGATCTTATGCTTTGTTAGTTCTCTCTTGGAGAGAAGCATTGTTATTGGTTGGATAATCTATATTGAGGAAGTTTGTTGGGTTTTCTCCACCTAGAGGGTTTCCCAGGATAATCTTTGTGTCTCTCTTGTTTTTGTGATTGCCTCTCTTTTAGTGATCTTATATATGCAACTAATGTGCTAAATGATTGTAATAATAAAAAAGAACCGTAACTGCTAACTGTATACGTAAAATATCAACACAAGCTTTATCGTATGAGTATGGGAAAGGTTCATAGCCAATGGACTATTTGACTCTAATCCCTTGCCATTCATTTTTAGAATACAAAACCAGAGCTAAGGGTTCTCACATGTTCAAATTTATTTCTCTCTCTAACCCTTATTCTCCTTTTCGTTTCTCTAAACACTCGTTAGAATTACACTACATAGGTCTTGCTTCATGGGTAGAGCATGGATGGTTGCATAACAACAAAAAGGATAGTCTATATTATATGAAGAGTGGAAGTAACCATGCCTGCATCAAAATGGTGAGTAAACCATAGTGATTTAAATATGTATAACTATTGTGTTTTGACCTATAATAATCTCCTCACTTGTTTGTTAATTAGGTTTAGCTTGGGTGGTTGGGAGGATGTTATCCTCCCCACCCAATCTCAATTCTCACAAGTGACATGTTGATCTTTTAATGAGTATATCATTGTAATGGTTTTGAGTAATGTTGTTGATTGGCCTTGTGCCTTGAATATTATAGGGTTCACCCTAAGTACCATCCTTGATATGAGGGGAATTACTCGGGGGGTTTCCCCAGGCAGTGTAACCTAGAAAAAAACTCCTTAGTGGTTCACTTATTGCAGGTTTGTGTTGTGACATCCCCGAGTCCAGGATTTCTGGGAGCATATTAGCAGAGTTATTGATAGAACAAGTTCTTTCATTATGACGAGTGCAACGAAGGTAGTGTACATTTCTACACTACATCGTGGTAGCAAAGGGCATGTCTAGGAAAGGCAGGTCATGGAAAGCACATGAAAGGGCATGTATAAACCTATATCATGGCAAGAGAAGGAAATGGCATGTAGAAGCTTGGGAAGCCACATCCACATGGAAGGATGAAAGATGAGCTTTAATATATGCCCAAAGATGAGCAAAAAGCACAAACATTTAATGTTCTAGATTAATGTTAACATTGACCAAACATGAATCCACGTTGTAACAATATGTAGTATAAATATATGTACTATGTTTTCTAAGTTATGAAACCAAATGTCTTCATAAAAATATTGCCTCCAAATGGGGCCAAATAAGAGGGCAAACCTTTTCATTGGTGAAAATAAAACACACTGGAGGAAAAATTAGGTTAAAATAAAACATAGGGATGAAAAATCAGGTTAAAGGCTCTAAAAAAATGTTTGTTTGCATGAAATGTAATAAAAAGATGGCATATGAGGCACGGGTGGGGTCTTCTTGATCCTGGAGGTAATATCGTCACTCATTATTCATGGGGACTGAGGGCAGCTTCAAACAATATTGTTAAAGCCTATGCTCTACTCACAGGGGCTTCACCTTGTTAACCAATATATTATCATGTTCATTCATAAAGGGGTTTTTTTAATTATGAAAAATAGAGTCAATATATTGTAGGTATCGGGGGTTATAAAAAGGGGTATTTAGTAAAAATAAGGTTTTTTTTTATTGGAAAGATGTATTGGGAGGGGGGTTCAACAAAAGGATTTTTGGAGGTATTTATCAATATCTAGTGAGATTAGGGGTATTCTTTAATATCCCACGAACACAGGTGCTATGTCACAGGTTCAGTGAGTGAAGACATTGTGCCTCTACTCCAAGGTTTGAGTATCACAAAGGATTGGATTATCACCAAGCTTGTAGTATTTCGAGACTCAATGATGGTCGTCTGAGCGGTTATTAAAAAAGCTCAATCTGGGAGCAATCTTTTCAATGATATAATATATTGTATTATCGTTTTGAGTGCAAGCTTCTACAAGTTTAAAATATTCCATGTCAAGAGAAACTTGAACTCCCTAGTTGACCAAAGGGCCAAGGAAGGAGCTAGGATGTCTAAGGGTGAAATGGTGGTAAATGGGGTTAGGGGGGTCCAATTCTTACCTTGAAGCATATACCCCTTTCATTTTTCATGCCCATGGGTTGGTAGTTGGTTGCTCTTGGGCTATGCGCTCCCCCCTCTCACACTTGGGGATTAAATTCAATTATGCGAGCTCTTTTTGAATGTGTGGCATGCAATTGTTTTAGTGGGTGCGATGGATTCAACAATAGTCGTTCTGTCTGTGGAAAGAGTTCATGACAATGGTGTTATGGTTGCAGTGGATGATTTATCCTAGAGGAGGTTTGAGCTTAGTGATGAGGAGATTCTGCTTGCTGAATTTTGCGTTTATGTTTAGTTAGGCCAACTGACTTCGATGTGAGCTTTTAGTGTCCTCTGGTTTGTTGATGCCGCTAATTTCTGGGCCTATGTGACCTTTTATCTCTCGACCTAGGCCTCTGGTAAGTCTCATGGTCAATTTATCCTAAATTCTCTTCATCACGACCGTTCTCTGGAAATTTCTTGGGATTGTGACCCAAGTATTATGAAGAATTGGGTATTTCAGTAGGTTTTGTTACAATCACCAATTATGGAGCCATCTTGGAGCGATTTCAAACAACTTTTCATGCATCATGAAGAAATCGCCCAGGCAAATAGTTCAACTTTGCACCATCTTTCTAGCAAATTTGGGGATTTTGAGCAGGCTTTAGACAACCTTTCCATAGCCAAAAATCAGGAAATAGATATAGCTCTAACTGCTCTCAATAGGAGAATGGATGGCATAGAATTTGAAATTCAACAGACAAAGGCTCAAATCAATACCCACCCCATGGATTATGTATCTTTTGTTCATGGTGGAATGCTTCCTCGAGAAGATGGAGTTGATAGTGGAGTAGGCACCAGTAATAGAGGCATTGCTCCTATGGAAACATAGTAAGGACTTGCCCCCTCCTAGAGCTCCATAACTTAAGGATTTTGTCTCTTCTAATTAATGTATGTTTTTCAAAGTTATATGGTGTTTAGGGAGCTTCTATAAATATGTAAACAACTTTGATGAGCAAAGTAGCATTATGGGCAAACTTATATACTCTATTGTATTAGTTTTAGAAATCTTGTCACGTTGGAAGCCTCATTTTGTAATACTTTTGCTTGTTGTTTGCTTTGACACAACACCCTTTAATATATTTTAAGTTCAGTTCCCGTTAAAAAAAATAAAAATACGACATATCAATTCCAATAGTCCATGTAGCCTTGAGGCAAGGACTAATACAAGAGAGAAATTTTAATTATCAAATACAAAATGAATCAATATAAGGATAAAATTAAGGGCTCGAAAGGGAGTAATAAATATAGGAAAAATAAAACATAATATAAGGGGTTGAGATAGAAGAAGGTTAATGAGAAATCAATGACGAGTGTAAAAAAGGGGGCATGGACTAAAAACTAATTAAAAACAAAATATAAGATACAGGGTTGGGGTGGAAGAAGGTTAATGAAAAATTAATGATAATTGTAAAAAAGGGGGCGGGGATTGAGAAATAATTAATCATAATACAATAGAACCCAAGAGATGAAATGAGAAGACTTCCTAATGAAGTTGCTAGGATTAGCTAAGTTTATAGTCATTTTCTTGATGAAAATTGTTAGGATGTTTATCAATTTCGAAGGATTTTTTCATGACGCAACATGAGTAATGAGGGGTAGATACTAAGATTTTAGTTTGGTTGAAGCAAATTAAATGCTCAATGTTATGAGAGTGCTCGATGAATGTAGATTTAGATATGTAGATATGAAATGTATTAATGATATGTTCATTGAAATGTGTTAATGATATTTGGGTCTTGAAGAGAGTTTTATTATTGTTTTTGGCTAGGATTTTGGACAATTAATTAATGGTGCCATGAATGCAAGGGAGAGAAATTTGGCACAAGGAAGGAGAAGTGGGTTGTGTGTTCATGATTTTAGGTTGGAGGATAGTCCAAAAGGTTTTGTTGATTTGGAAAAGAAATTAGTCATTTTATCAAAGGGCTTTAGTGATGTGGGCTCTTTCTTTATTTAGGTGGTGGGGCCAAAGATTCAAAAAGCTCTATATATTTCTATGAATATAGAATGTGATTATATTAATTTGTGTGAAGATAAACTAAAGGGCGATAAAAATATTTAAGTGTCACTGTTTTTTTTCCATGTTGCCACACTGCAACTTTTGGGCCTCTAAGTCAGAATGAGATTGCTTGCCAACCTCAATCAACAATATCAACAATTTACTTACAAAGAGTAAAAATATTATAAGTGAGATTTGAACCCAAGTAAGAAAGATAACAACTTCTGCCTTTTACCATTAAAACTAAACCCAATTGACAACCATCATTAATTTGTTTCTTTTGATTTATTTTCATGTATGATAAAAAAAATAAACATTAAATTTTAACACTACATCAATAATTTCACTGACAATGGTCTCTACAACTGAGTATGGGGGAGATGTTGTCAAGTTAATATTATGTTATGTTTGTGTATGCATGTTTCCATAGTTAGTCATAATGTTAGAGAGACTTCTGGATCAAAATTGTGTGTGGAGTTTTTAAACGTCCAATGTTTCTAGTGGACACTCCACCCATCATCTGGGAAGTAAGAAGTTGTTATGATGTAAAAGACTGTTGGTAAATATATAACATAATATTTTTATGTTATGATTGTGTATGCATGTTTCCACAATTAGTCATAATGCTAGAGAGACCCGTGGATCAAAACAGTGTGTGGAGTTTTGAAACGTCCAACATTTCGAGTGGACACTCCACTCGTCATCACAGAAGTAAGAAGTTGTTATGATGTAAAAGAGTGTCGGTAATAAATAGCAGAATATTAGAGAATGTCGTTAACAAATTGAAAGTAATAGTTGACATTAGGTAGTCAATAACTGTAAAATAATGAGGTGAAGGAAGGATAGGAATAATTAAAAGTATTAAAAATATAATTGAGATAATAATGAGGTAATAAAGTAAAAGGTTAAAGATTAAAATATTCTTGAGGGTAAAATAATAAAGGAGGAGATAGTAATTATGGAGAGTTGAAAAAATCAAGGGAGATTAAAGATAAAGAAATTAAATAGAGAAATAACCAAAAACAAGGGAGATTAAAGATAAAGAAATTAAATAGAGAAATAACCAAAAACAATTATTGAGATAATAATGAAATAATAAAGTAATGAATTGGAATAACTAGGTAATAAATTAAAATATTAAAGCTTAAAATATTTGGTAAGGAAAAATAATGAGGAGATAAAAATTAAGGAGAGATGAATTAAAAAATTTAAGGAAGATTAACAAAGAAGGGGTCTAATACACCAATTTGGTGTTGACCTTAAAATTAGATTATTATTATTATTAATAATTAAATAGAGAGATAATGATTAAAGACAATTAATTAACTAGATTAGTAATAAAATGAGGAATTAGATTAAGAAAATTTAAAATATAAATAAAAGGGATAAAATAATGAAAAAAGCGAAAGAATTGAAAATTGATATATTTATTAAAGATATTCAATGCCTATAATAAAATAATAAATGATGGAAATAATAATTAAGGTCGGAAATTCCAAAGAGTGATTAAATAGAGAGATAAGGATTAAAGGTAGTTAAAAATAAAATTAAAGAGAGGAGTTTAATAATAAGATGAAAGGTCGAGGGAGATACTAGGTTAGGAGAGTTATTAAAATAATAATAACAATGAGAAAACAACATAAATAAGGATTAGTTTAAGAGAATGATTAAAATAATGATGAGAAGGGTAGAAGAATTAAGGATTAGGAAAGGAGATGTCAGGAGAGGAGGAGATAGAAACTCAAGGTTGGTTTGGCCAACTAGGTGGGAGGGAGGGGGGAGGAGGATGTCTAATGGTCAAGGTGATAAATAACGAGTTTCCAAGAATGGATAAACTTGTATCCATCTTCATGATTAAAGTTATTAAGATGTTTTTCGATTTCTAGGGCTTCTTGATTGAGACATGAGGAGTAATGAGGGGTTGGGGCTAAGATTTTAGTTTGGTCAAAGAAAATGAGGTGCTTGGATTTAAAGGAGTGTTCTACAATAGTTGATTTTGAGATTTGGTTGCGGGCAGTATCAACTATATGCTCTTTAAGCCCAACTTTAAAGGTTCTTCCAATTTGGCCTATATAAGATTTCCCACATGAGCATGGAATATTGTAGACTCTTAGGTCAGGCATCGAGTCAGATTTGTCTTTGGCTATTCTAAAACGTTGTTTGAGGGTTTTGAACATAGTTTTTATATTCTTCTTAGCCAAGAGTTTCACGATGTGATAGGTGGTGCCTTGGATATAGGGAAGAGAGAGGAGAGCACGAGGAGGAGAGGCGAGGTTTTTGGTCTAGGTTTGATGGTTGAGCGAAAGGCTTTGTTAATTTGGGAGAGAGAGTAGCCATTGGACATAAGGGATTTGGTTAAATGGGCCTTTTCCTCTACGAGAAATTGAGGTGCAAATATGTGGATGGCACGAGTGATCAGGGTTTTTAGGACAACAAATTTTTGAGCTGGGTGATGGTGGGAGCTGACGTTTAGATATTTGTCAGTGTGAGTTTTCTTCCCGTATACTTGGTGGGAGAGAGCCATCGGGATGCCGAGAGATGAGAACATCTAAGAAAGGGATGGAGTTATCTTTTTGGGTTTCCATGGTGAATTGGATGTGGGGGGAGAGGCTATTAAGACGATTAAATAAAGAGAACAGGTTGGAATGGCCATGAGGCCAGATGAAAAATGTGTCATCTACAAAATGAAACCAACATTTGGGTTTGAGGTGAAAGCTGCTTAGGGATAGATACTTGAAATGTTCCATAAATATATTAGCCACTATTGGGGAAAGGGAAGACCCCATCGTCATGCCTTCAGTTTGTTCATAGCAAACCCCTTTGAAGGTGAAGAAGGTGGAAGAGAGATAGATCTTGATAAGGTTAAGAGTTTCCATGTCAACGAGGTTGGAGATAAGGGTTAGGGCTTATGAAATTGGAATTTTGGTGAATAGAGACACCACATCAAAGCTAACCATAAGGTCATCATCACCAAGGTGAAGATCTCGAGTTTTGTGAATGAAATCTGCAGAGTCTTTAATAAAAGTGGAGGTTTTACTGATGAAGGCTTGAAGCTTGTCGACAAGAAATCGGGAGAGGGCATGAGTGGGGGATCCCATGGCACTTACTATAGGTCTAAGTGGGATATCTTTTTTGTGAATTTTGAGTTGTTCGTAGATTTTTGAGGTTTGGGGGTTATGAGGAATGAGACACTCTTGGATGGTAGGATCCAGAGAAGAACATTTGATGGGTTTGGTGACCATAGTGGTAATGGTATTAATAGGGATTTTAGCTAGCGTTTTGTAGGTAGAGGAACAAATAAGGTCAAGCAATTTAGACTCATAATTAGAGGAGTTCATAATCACAATAACATTGCATTTATCGACTTTGAGGACAAGGATTCCATGGTTCTCATTAAGGCAACATATAGAGTCAAATTGTTCTTTAGTGAGGTTGGGTTTAGGAGGTTTAGATCGATGAAGGAATCACCCACATTCCTGCCTAATTTCTTGGGCTTCATGATCTGGTAGTTGGTGGGTAATGAATTCGATGGAACACATAATATCCTCCATGGGGATGCGTTTAGGGTAAATGGTGAAATTAAAGCCTTTCTCAAGAAGTTGGAGGGTAGGAGGGTCCAACTTTATAGAGGAGAGGTTAATAACAACAGAGGGATTATGGCTTAGGGAAGGTTGAGGAGAGGAGGCATGGTTATAATTAATGGGGAGGTCTTTGGGAGAGGATGAGTCGGTCAAAGGAGAATTGGGAAAGGAAAGGGAAGAGAATTATGCTTTGTGAGGGGAAATTGATTGGTGTTGGGATTATAAAGGTTAGTTGGAGGTTGGAGGTCAAAAGTATTAGGGTTAAGAGAGGTGGCGCTATTTGCAAGATTTAGGTCATGGATCAAGTTATTTTGAGTAGGTTGGTATGTTCCGTTTAGATGAGTGCAAGGAGGGTTGTCTAGCTGAGTGCAATCTGGGGTGTCTAGGGAGACCAATAGGGAGAAATGTTGCTTGTTAGTGCCCATGTCCATGTCAAAATTAGGGTTACTAGTCGCCTTAGACACCCCAAATTGCACTCAACTAGACAACCCTCCTTGCACCCATCTAAACAGAACATACTAGCCTGCTCCAATAAACTTTATCCATGACCTATATCTCGCGAAAAACACCACCTCTGCTAACCTTAATACTTTTGACCTTCGATCTCCAACCAACCTTTATAACCCCAACGTTAATCAATTCCCCCCTCATAAAGCATAACAATCTTCAATTTTCGTTCCTAATTCTCCTTTGACCGACTCATCGTCTCTCAAAGAACTCTCCATTAATTATAGCCATACCTCCTCTCCTCATCCTTCCTTAAGACTTAATCCCTCTACTATTATTAAATTCTCCTCTGTAAAGTTGGACCCTCCTACCCTCCAACTTCTTGAGAAAAGGTTTAACTTCACCATTGCCCCTAAACGCATCCCTGTGGAGGATATTATTTGCTCCATCGAATCCATTACCCACCAGCTGCCAAATCATGAAGCCGAAGAAATTAGGCAGGAATGCAGGTGAATCTTTTGTCGATTCAAACCTCCTAAACCCAACCTCACTAAGGAACAATTTGACTCTATCCATCACCTTAATGAGAACCCTAAAATCCTTGTACTCAAAGTTGATAAAGGCAATGATACTGTGATTATGAACACCTTTGATTATGAGTCTAAACTTCTTGGCCTTCTTTCTTCCTCTACCTATAAAATGCTAGCTAAAAACCTTATTAATACCATTACCACTGTGGCCACCAAAGCCATGGAATATTCTTCTCTGGATCATACCATCCAAAAGTGTCTCATTCCTCATAACCCCAAAACCCGAAGGATCTATGGACAACCCAAATTTCACAAAAGAGATATCCCGCTTAGACCTATAGTAAGCACCATACGAGCCCCCAATCACGCCCTCTCCCAATTTCATGCTGAAAAGCTTCAAGCCTTCATCGGTAAAACCTCCTCTTTTTATTAAAGAATCCACAAATTTCATCCACAAAACCCAAGATCTTCACCTTGGTGATGATGAACTTATGGTCAACTTTGATGTGGTGTCTCTATTCACCAAAATTCCAATTTTAGAATCCCTAATCCTTATCTCCAACTTGGTTGACCTAGAAACTCTTAACCTTATCAAGATCTGTCTCCCTTCCACCTTCTTCACATTCAAAGGGGTTTGCTATGAACAAACCGAAGGCACAACCATGGGGTCTTCCCTTTCCCTAGTAGTGGCTAATATATTTATGGAACATTTTGAATCTCTAGCCCTAAGCAACTTTCACCTCAAACCCAAATGTTGGTTTCGTTTTGTAGATGACACGTTTTTCATCTGGCCTCATGGCCATTCCAACTTGGTCTCTTTATTTAATCATCTCAATAGCCTCTCCCCCCACATCTAATTCACCATGAAAACCCAAAAATATAACTCCATCTCTTTCTTAGATGTTCTCACTTCTCGTCATCCTGATGCCTCTCTCTCCAACTAAGTCTATAGGAATAAAACTCACACTGGCATATATCTAAACGCCAACTCCCACCATCACCCAACTAAAAAATCCGTCGTCCTAAAAACCCTGATCATCGTTCCATCTGCATATCCACCCCTCAATTCCTTGCAGAGGAAAAGGCCCATTTAACCAAAGTCCTTATGTCCAATGGTTACTCTCTCTCCCAAATTAACTAAGCCTTCTGCTTAGCCATCAAACCTAAACCAAAAACTTCCCCTCCCGCCTCTCCTCCTCATGCTCTCCTCTCTCTTCCCTATATCCAAGGCACCACCGATCACATCACAAAACTCTTGGCTAAGAAGAATATCGAAACCGTGTTCAAACCCCACAAAACCCTCAAACAACTTTTTAGAACAACCAAAGACAAATATGACCCGATGCTTGGCCCATGAGTCTACCAGATTCCATGCTCCTATGAGAAATCTTACATAGGCAAAACTGGGAGAACCTTTAAAGCCAGACTTAAAGAGCATATAACTAATATTGCCCACAACTGAACCTCAAAAGCAACTATTGTAGAACACTCTTTTAAATCCAAATACCTCATTTGCTTTGACCAAACTAAAATCTTAGCCCCAACCCCTCATTACTCCCCCGGTCTCATTCGAGAAGCCCTATAAATTAGAAAACATCCTAATAACTTTAACCGCGAAGATGGATACAAGTTTAAACATTCTTGGAAACCCACTATTTATCACCTTGACCATTAAACATACTCATTCCCCCTCCCTCCCACATGGTTGGCCAAACCCGCCCCGAGTTTCTATCTCCTCCTCTCCTGTCATCTCCTTTCCTAATCCTTAGTGTTATTTTTATTTTAATAACTCTCCTAACCTAATACCTCCCTTGACCTTTCATCTCTTTAATTTAATTTTTAACCACCTTTAATCCTTATCTCTCTCTTTAATCACTCTTTCGAATTTATGACCTTAATTATTATTTCCTTCCTTTATTATTTTATTATACACATTGAATATCTTTAATGAATATATCAATTTTCAATTCTTCGTTTTTTATTTGTTTGTTAGAAATGCCCGTCACTTGCGGGGCCAACATTTCAACCATTGGCTAAGAAACCACAACCAAGGGGCATCTAAGTCGTCAAAATCACCCGGGGATCGCACTCAGTCTAAGTCGCACCAACCTTTAACATGGCTGGATTTTTTAGTGTCTCCTCCCGACTAAACACACCGTAAGGGTATTGAACTCAGGTCACCTAGCCAACAAAACCTACACTTTAACAGGTTGAGCTAGCAAAAATTAACCAATCTTTCTTAACCTAATTTCTCCCTTGATTTCTCCTTTTATTACTAATTTAGTTAATTAACTATCTTTAATCATTATCTCTCTATTTNAACCACAACCAAGGGGCATCTAAGTCGTCAAAATCACCCGGGGATCGCACTCAGTCTAAGTCGCACCAACCTTTAACATGGCTGGATTTTTTAGTGTCTCCTCCCGACTAAACACACCGTAAGGGTATTGAACTCATGTCACCTAGCCAACAAAACCTACACTTTAACAGGTTGAGCTAGCAAAAATTAACCAATCTTTCTTAACCTAATTTCTCCCTTGATTTCTCCTTTTATTACTAATTTAGTTAATTAACTATCTTTAATCATTATCTCTCTATTTAATTACTTTATCTTTAATCTTCCTTAATTTTTCTAATTCTTCTCTCCTCCTTTATTTTTCCTTACCAAATATTTTAAGCTTTAACCTATCCCTAATTTATTACCTGGTTATTCCAATTTATTACTTGGTTATTATCTCAATAAGTTTTTTAATTATTTTTCTATTTAATTTCTTTATCTTTAATCTTCCTTATTTTTTCAACTCCCCTTAATTACTATCTCCTCATTTATTATTTTATCCTCAATAAAATTTTTTTTTTTTTAACGAAAACGGTTATAATTTTTATTAGAGGGGTGGCAGAGCCACAATTTCAGTTACAAAGTGTGTTGCATCACTGTTTCATCATAAGATCCATCGTTGTTTCAACATAATTTCCAACACTGAGTTTCAGCATCTGTTCCAACGCTGTGTTTCAACATATTTAACAAAACTGTGTTTCTGCATATGTGACAAAACTGTGTTTCAGCATATGTAACAAACTGTGTTTCAACAACTGTTCCAGCACTATGTTTCAGCATAAGTAACAACTCTTAATTTCAGCTGCTGCAACACCGTGTTTCAGCATAAGATCCATCACTTTCAGCACTGTGTTTCAGCTTCTGTGTCCCAGCATCTGTGTTCCAGCATCTGTGT